>JAVCKZ010000019.1:0-85792 GCA_034780755.1 Lepetodrilus elevatus | reverse complement strand
AAGTTCTAAAAAGGCTTCCATTGCATCGAAAGTCATATGTGATTGAAGCTTTGTTTTGTCCTTTAAAGAATACTTATTAAGTATATAATTTTTGTACTGCTGATTATTGATTATGAACTCCGATAAAAGCTTTAGTAGCCTCAATAACTCCAAACACCTTTGCAAGTTCTATAATTTTTTGAATATCCATTTTAATATTTTTGAAAAAGTTTTTAATTGTCTCAATGACAATATCAGTATAGTTGTTATTACTTTCTTTAATGATTTCTATAAGTGTTCTCTCAGGGGAATAGATCTTAAATTGTTTATCTTCAAATTCAAAATCAATAATTTCGGGCTCATATTTGCTTTTAGTCCTTTGTTTAATATGTATGTTATCTTTTCGATTGTTTGGATTATATCCTTTTGGTGTTGTTATGAAATACTGCTCATCGTTTATGGGCGAAACGCCTCAAAATGAAGCTGCAGTTCAGCTAGATATAACTTTTTTAGAAGGTTTTTTTGAAAACATCTCTTCTATAGATCAAAGAAGAGGAACACTACTGTCGATGTAGGTTGAGATGTGAATCTGTGATTTCTTATTCATACATATATTATACACACTTTTACCAAAAAGTAGTATGAGAGATACTTACCCAGTGTCATTACTATAATGAGGCCTCATAATTACAGTACAGAAGACCATATAGTATTTCTTCTTTAGGGCTTTAATAAAAGGCCTAATAAGACTTATTAAGCACTTTCATGATCCTTTATCTTTATTAGTATTATCTTAACTCTTATTCAATCATTATTGCCTTATCTTAATATAAGACTTTATTCCTTATCAACTATGTCTATTCCTATATTAGGGATTTGTTTAGTGTGAAAGAGGCGGGGGGAGGAGGGATGTTGATGGATTATATGATTACAATGAAAAATAATACAAAAAAACTGTAATGTATTACAGCTTATGAACTAATTAGTATTAAGTTATTGTAACATCAAGTGTTTCAGGAGCAGTAGTTACTCAAATGATTTTGGCTTCTTCTCAAATGTTTTTAACAACATGATTGCCCACTTTAATTAATTATACTTATAGGGGCCAATTCACTGCGGGACATCATGGGGTCAAAATCTTGTGGGAGGGAAAAATTATTTAAAAATAACTTTAAAAAGACATATCAAATGTATAATTTTATTATGTTAAAATACCAAAACGGAAAAATTGAAGTTATAGTAGGGCCCATGTTCGCAGGTAAAAGTGCAGAGTTAATAAAAAGGGTCAGAAGGTATGGTTTTGCTGGAATTAAAGTCCTTGTCTTCAAACCTAAAATTGATAATAGATTTGCAGATAAAAAAATTAAATCAAGATCTGGAACTTCAATTGATACTTTTGCTATAACTGATTCTAAAGAAATACTTAAAATTTGAAATGACGAATATCCTGTCGTTGCTATTGATGAGGCACAATTTTTTGACGAAGAATTAATTGAAGTTATAACTTATCTAGCAAACAATAATGTCAGAGTAATCGTTTCCGCATTAGATCAAGACTTTGAAGGAAAACCATTTGGTTTCATACCAAACATATTAGCTATTGCTGAAAAAGTTTCAAAACTTACTGCGGTTTGCATGAAGTGTGGTTCTCCTGCGTCAATGTCTTTTAGAAAAAGTTTATCTAAAGAGCTAGTTGAAATTGGCGACAAAGAGTACGAAGCTAGATGTAGAACATGTCACGAATCAAGTATGGTCGAAAGAGTTCACGAATTTAATATCAAAAATTTGGCATAAAAAAATGGGGCGGATGACGGGAATCGAACCCGCGAATGTCGGCACCACAAGCCGATGTGTTAACCACTTCACCACATCCGCCACGAATGTGTTCTTAATTATTATATATAAAAGAACTTTTAGAAACTAATAATTTCTTTAACTTTTCTATTGAAATCATTACGAGACATCATAATGAAAAGTCCAATCTTTATTGTTGACTTGATTTTTATATCAGCACCCAATCTAATAACTTCTCATTCTTCAGTTCCTGAAGGATGAGGTTTTTTTAGCTTAACTATTGTCCCAATTTTGTACTCACTATTTTTTAGCATATTTATTAACCTTTACTTTCTTTATCTCGAATACTATTGTGAATTCTCCTTTAATGTCATCTTTAACAGATTCAATAACTTCAGAGATAGTTCCTCTGTAATGTGTTTCGAATTTTTTTGTTAGTTCTCTTCCTATAAAAATTTTTGTATCTTCACCTAAAATTGTTTTTATGTCTTCAAGTTCACCAGTTATCCTATGTGGAGAAGCAAAAGCAACATAAGTACCAGGCGCTAATTTCTTTAATTGATTTTGTCTTTGCCCTGTTTTTGGTTTAAAGAATCCTAAAAATTTAAAATGAGTATCAAGGTTTGCAAGGACAACAGCAGTAGTAGTGGCAGATACCCCTGGTATAACTTCAATCTGAATATCATTTTCTAAGCATTGTCTAATAACCTCAAAACCAGGATCATTAATTACTGGCATTCCAGCATCAGAAACAACACCTACTTTCATTCCTTTTTCAATAAGTTCAACAATACCTTTTGCAGAAGCTTTTTCATTTTTATCATGATAAGAAATTAGTTTTTTCCCAGTTATTTCATAATGGTTGAGAAGCTTTCTTGTTACTCTTGTATCTTCACAAGCAATCACATCTAATTCTTTTAAAGTTTCTAAAGCTCTTAAAGTAATATCGCCCATATTTCCAATCGGTGTACCAATTATAAAAATTTTATTCATATGAACCTACAATCTTTGTCAATGTCATTGTTTTATATAATTCAAAATTAACGTGGTTTGATTGAGAAACAATGAAATCATTTATAGCTTCTAATGCTTTTGAAAAATTAAACTCAATATTTGAATATTTTTTTATCAATTCTTTATTTGGGAAATTAGTATTGATGTTCTCTGAAACTTTTCAAATATCATTAAAGAATGTTCTCATTATTAAAAATATCATCTTGTAATTACTTTTAGTTATAGCTTTTTGTAATGATGTTATTATCACTGTAGGTTCATTAAAAGCATCTTTCAACATTTTTTCTATCATTGTTAGGTACTTGTCAAAATTCAAGGATTTTACTAGCTTTGAAGCTTCTGTTCTTGAATTTGTCATACTTGCGACTAATCTTACTTTTTTTTCATCTATTCCATCACTTATAAGAGAAGTTATAAACTTTTCAAAAGGCATTGATCTTAAACTTACAATTTGTGATCTTGACCTTATAGTTGATATCACTTGCGAAACATTATTTGTTGTCATAATTACAAATGTTTTTTTTGTAGGTTCTTCAATAAATTTCAATAATGAATTCAGTGACTGTTTGTTGGCATTTTCTACATTCTTGATAAACAATATCTTAACGCCTATTTCATCAAGACTAGTTTGTTGTAATTTATTAACTGCAGAAATTACTTGATCTTTTTTTATCATTTCTGTTGATCCATCAATAACTGTAAAGTCAGGATACGAAAAAACTGATCTAAGTTCTTTTGAATTAAACGGATCTTTATTGATTAGAGACTGTATTAGAAACAATGGTTCATTTCCTATTACAACGTTCTTAGGTGCTGAAAAAAGATAAGCATGTGAAACTTTATCGAATTCTATAGCATTTTTGATAATCCTATAAGCAATAGGATTATTTTCTTTTATTCTTTCTCCGTAATTCATATATTAATTATAGTGGATATAATAAAAAGAACTAAATGCTTAGTTCTTTATTAATTATTTTAACAACTTGTTCTAGTACCTCTTCTTTTGATACAGAAGCATCTACAACTCTAAATCTTTTTGGGAACATTTCAATAACTTCCATATACCCTTTGTAGACGTCTTCTCTAAAAGAATCAGGTTCAAGTTCCATTCTATCCTTTGGAGCTCTTGAATCAACACGTTTTGCAGCGTCAGAAGGTTTAATGTCAAAGAATATAGTCACATCAGGATATGTTTTTTCAGTAACTACTTCGTTAAGCTCTTTTATGGCTTTTATTCCAAGATGTCTTGCTTTCCCTTGGTATGCTAAAGAAGAATCTAAATATCTATCGCAAAGAACTACCTTGTTTTCTTTTAGAGCAGGTCATATCAATTGTTCAAGATGTAGTCTTCTATCAGCAGCATAAAGAATTGCTTCTGTCATTGGAGTAATATTATTATTTTTGTCTAAAATTATTTCTCTAATTTGTTTTGCTTCTTTAGAATCAAGATTACCAGGTTCTCTTGTAAAAACATATTTAAAACCCTTATTATCTAAGTATTTTTTTAGTCCTTCGATAGCTGTTGTTTTTCCAGATCCATCAGGACCTTCAAAAGTAATAAACATTATTTAACTTCCTTCCTATTTTCTAAAGCTGCCTTTAGAGTTATTTCATCAACATATTCCATTGCAGCTCCAAGAGGTATACCTTGCGCAAGCTGTGTTACTTTATTATCTATTAATAATTCTTTAATATAGTTTGCTGTAACTATTCCTTCAAGATTTGGCGATAATGCCAATATCACTTCGTTCATTTTGCTTGATCTTTCTTTTAAGTTATTTATATTTAGTTCATCAAAACTTATTCTTTTTGAAACATTAATTAAACCACCAAGTACATGATAAAAAGGTTTAAAATCTAACATTTCTTCAAACTTGAATACATCAAGAGGTGTCTCAACAACAACAAGTATTTTTGTTCTTGTTTTGTCTGAGCATATATTGCAATTTTCTTCTTCCGATAAATGATTGCAAATATTACATTTAGTTATTTTAGAATTTGCATTCTGAATAACATCAATTAAATCTTCACCTATTGTGTTTTCTGAATTAACAATATGATATGCAATCTTTTCAGAATTCTTTTTTGAGATTCCAGGAAGAGAACTAAGTTCATTCGCTAACTCTATCAATGAAAGAGGTTTCATATTTAAAATGGCATCCCAGCAGGAGCTTGAGGAGCATTTGATGCTTCCTCTTCTTCAATCATTTCAATTGCTTCATTAAAAGCAATGATCATTAAATCCTCAAGTATGTCTTTGTCTTCAGGGTCAACTAAAATTTCATTAATATCGATTGACTTAATTTTCTTATTTCCCATCATTACTAAAGTAACACCTTGTTTTTCAACTTTGAATTCTTTTTTGTCTAATTCCTTTTTTGCAGCTTCCATATCAGCTTGCATTTTTTTTGCTTGTTGCATCATTAAATTTATATTCATGTTTCTCCTTATATCTTGAACAGATCTCCAAATAGTTCTGTTCCAAATTCTTCCTCTTTAGTTTTCCCAACTTCTTTAATAATTAATTTTTCAATTGGTTTTGCTAAAGGTATTTTATTTTCCCTACTAATTGTAGCTCATGTTTCCTTAACTTTATTAAATTCTTCTTTTGTTATTGCAAATAGTAACAGTGGTTTCCCTAATAGTAATGTTAGGAACTCAATGAATACTTCGTCTTTTCTAAAATTATTTAACTGAGGAATACTATTATCATCATCAGATGAAACTAATAAGAAGCCTTCTCCACCAGAAATAATTTTTGCGTTATATAACAACGATGTGAATGTTCCATACTTTGTTGTTGTCGCATATTTTAAAATACTTGCTCAACTATCTTTTGCATTATTTACTACTTCCTTATCAGGTTGAACAAGTAAATTAATTATTTCATCAATACTAAATGAAACTGGTTTTTCTGTTTGTTCTTCTTGAATTGCATCAATATCAAACATTTTCATAATATCTATTTCGTCAGTATTTATTTCTTCTGAAGAAAATTCTTGTGTTGTTAATATTTCTTCTTCGTTTGAATCGTTTATTTCTTCTTCCTCTAAAATTTCTTCCGGTATTTTAAATTCTCCTGTTTCTTCTATTTCTTTTTGAATTTGTTCAACTTCTTCGATACTTATATCGTCTTCATCAGGAACTTCTATTTCTTTTGTTGAAAATATTTTTCCAAATTCTTCCTCATCAGCAATTTCTTCTTTTACTTCTTCTTTAATTTTAGCAATTTCTTTTTTCTCAACAAATGGCATTTCAACTCCATTAACTATGGCTGGTTCTGCTACAGTTTCTTTCTTTTGTTCTTGTGGAATAAATGCTTTACTATTATTATTTTCAGACATTTTTAATATTGCTAGTTCAAATGATTGCCTAGGAACTTCTGAATATCTTAATTTAGAAAACATTTCAATAAGTATATCTAAAGATTTATAAGCAAACGTAATTGATACAGCTAGTGTATTTATTTCTCTTTCAGTTGTTGAAGACATTAGATCAGCATCTCCTGTTTTTTTGAAAATTATGAAATCTTTTAATACATCTATCAATGAAGCAGTAAGCCTTTCTATATCACTACCATTGTCTATAAACTCAGATGATTTAATTAACATTGTTTTTGTTTGCTCAGAGAATGAAAGATTAAGCAAGTTTATTTGGTTGTCAATTGAAACAATTCCAAACACTTGAGATATAGACGAAAATGATATATTACCATTAGAAAATGCAGATGCTTGATCGGCAATCGAAAGAGCATCTCTCATCCCTCCATTTGCAAGTCTTGCAATTAGTGAAATGGATTCTTTATCATATGTTATTTTTTCTTTATCAAGAATTGCTTCAAGTTGTTTAGAAATCACTTCTTTTGATATCCTTCTGAAATTAAATCTTTGTGTTCTAGAAAGAATAGTTATAGGAATCTTGTGTGCTTCAGTAGTTGCCAAAATAAAAACAACATGTTTTGGTGGTTCTTCTAAAGTTTTAAGAAGCGCATTAAAAGCTCCTTTTGAAAGCATATGAACTTCATCAATTATATAAACTTTGTACTTTGAAGAAGTCGGAGCATATTTTGCATTATCAATTAATGTTCTTATATCGGCAACACCGTTATTTGATGCTGCATCAATTTCAATTATATCCATTGAGTTTTTTTCAATACATTGTTGACATTTATTACATGGTTTTTCTGTCCCTTTAACATCTGTACAATTTAGTGTTTTTGCAAATATATGAGCAACGGACGTCTTACCAGTTCCTCTTGGCCCAGCAAAAAGAAAAGCATGAGAAATTCTATCATTATTAATGATATTCTCAAGTGTTGAAATTATGTGTTCTTGTCCAATAACCTTGTTAAAAGTATTTGGTCTATATGTTCTATAAAGTGCTTTGTATGACATAAAATAATTATAACATTTAAAAGTTTTTGAAGTAGAAAGAGAGTAAGAAAAATAGGATATATCCTATTTTTTATATTTTTTGAATGTTTCGTCCGTAATTACGGCTATATATGGCAAGTGTCTAAACTTAGCATTATAGTCAAGTCCATATCCTACCACTATTTCGTTTGGTATAACAAATGATGGATAATCAATTTTTACTTTAACTTCTCTTCTTGAAGGTTTAGTACACATTGTTGCTATTTCAACGCTTTCAGCACCCTTGTCTATCATTAGTTGCCTAATTATGTTTAGTGTTCTACCTGTATCAATAATATCTTCAACTATAATAACTTTTTTACCTTTAATTGGTTGTTTAAGATCAAGTTTTATATCAATTTCGCCAACTGATTCGCCATTTTTGTAAGAAGATACAACCATAAATTCAACTGTTACATTTGGATTTTTGATGTTTCTTGCAAGGTCGGCAGTAAAAACATAAGCGCCTTTCAACAATCCAATAAGAACAATCTCTTCTTCTCCATATTTTTTATCAATAAGAGAACCAATTTCTTTAACTCTATTTTGTAACTGGTTTTCTGTAAATAATATCTTCTTAAAATATTTATTCATTAAGTCCTAATCTTTCAAAAACTTCATCAATGTTTTGAGAATAATACTTAAGGTCAAATAATTTTATAGCTTCTTCTTTTGTAAAAACTTTATTTGAAATAAGAAGTTCTTTGAAACTTTTATTATTATCAAATGCATCCATTGCAATTGGTTGTATTGTGTCGTAAGCTTTTTCTCTTGATCAGTCATTTAACTCTATTGCTTTAAGCATTGCTCTTTGAGAAAAAATTACTCCATTAGTTAATCAAATGTTTGAAAGCATTTTTTCCTCATTGATACCAAGGTCTTTTAATACATTATTAAATCTATTAAGCATATAGTCCAAAGTTACAGTGGCATCAGTTAAAATGATTCTCTCTGCAGAAGAATGAGATATATCTCTTTCATGTCAAAGAGAAATATTTTCCATAGCTGGAGTTATGTAACCACGCATTACTCTTGAAAGACCAGAAATGTTTTCAGAAGAAATAGGATTCTTTTTATGTGGCATTGCCGATGAACCTTTTTGACCTTTTGCAAATCCTTCTTGAACTTCTCTTACTTCTGTTCTTTGTAAGTGTCTAATTTCAGTTGCAAACTTATCAAGAGAAGACGCAATTAGAGAAAGAGTAAATATATATTCAGCATGTCTATCTCTTTGAAGTGTTTGTGTTGATATATTTGAAGATTTAATCCCAAGCTTATCAGCAACATAATCTTGAATTGAAAGTGGAATGTTTGCATAGTTTCCAACTGCTCCAGAAATTTTTGCTACTTGCACTTGATCTGCTGCAACAATAAGTCTAGAAAGGTTTCTTTGCATTTCATCAAATCAAAGTGCAAGCTTATATCCAAATGTAGTTACTTCTGCATGTATTCCGTGTGTTCTACCAATTTGATAAGTCATCTTATATTTCTTGGCCATTGTTTTAAGTGTTTTAAGTATTTCTTTAACATCATTAATTAATATTTCATTGGCTTGTTTAAGTCTAAAAGATTGAGCAGTATCTACAACATCAGTTGAAGTAAGTCCATAATGAACTCATTTTTTTTCTGTGCCAAGAGTTTCTGAAATCTGTCTTGTAAAGGCTATAACATCATGCCTAGTTTCTTTTTCGATTTCTGCTATTCTAGTTACATCTACTTTAGCATTTTTTCATAAATTTTCTATATCAGTTTCAGTTATTTGTTTATTAACTTTAGAATATGCTTCTGTAGCATAAAGTTCAACTTTAAGTCAAGCCTCAAATTTTGATTCGTCTGTTCAAATGTCTGTCATTATTTTTCTTGAATATCTTTTAATCATGTTTAAGTTCTCCTTATAAATAATAACATTTTAGTAAGCAATTATATGAAAATTATTATTGTTCAACCAATAACATAAGTAGCAATGGCTATTGATGGGAAAATCGATCTTTGTAGTATTGTTTTCATTTTCTTTTCAAAAATAACATGAAGACCAATAAAAAACATTTCAAGTCCAAATAATAATGCAAGAGATCAATCTTTTCCAACATCGTGACTGTTAAATAATGCATTATCAGAATAAGCAAAATCTCCAAATACAGATACTCCTATATTAAACATTTGAGAACCAACAATGGCAGCTATTGCTGCTGTAGGCTGGTTAGCTTTTATTAATGCAATGAATGCAACTATTTCAGGAAGAGATGTTGTCATTGATAAGAATAACCCTCCAGCAGATTCATGGCTTATATTATATCCATCAGACATTGAATCTACAGATATATTAAGCAAGATTGCAAATCCAAATACTAACATACCAAAACCAACAAATAATCACGTCCCTTTTTTAAGAGAAATATTTTTTACTTTATTAATATCCCCTTCTTCTTCATGACTACCAAATTTATATTGAAAAAATAATGAAAAAATATATGATAAAAACATAAGTATTGGTACAACTCCTATTGCATATTTCCCTTCTTTACCGATAACTAGATCTTTATTAAACCACATAAATATTGCAAGAACAAATCCTAATCCAGCATTAATAAATAAAGATATTTTTGCATACTTATTCATATCCTTTGTAAAACTTTGTTTAACAAGAATTAATAGAGCAACAGCTATAGCCAGTGCTGAAAATGCATTTGCGCCAATATCATCAGCAACACCAACACCAGGTCTCCCATTTATACTTTGCACAACTTCTGTTATTAATTCTGGCATAGATGAAAATATTGCGATTAAGGCACCACCAACAAAAGCTCCACCAAATTTTGATTTTGCCATTATAACTTCAGAATATTTAACCATCTTTATGGCTGTATATACTATACCGGCTGCAAATATAATAAAAGGAAGGATAGAAAGCTTCCCTCCGACTGTTCATCCGTTCATTCAATTTACTACTGAGTTCATGGATTAATTATAAATTAAATGTTTTATTTTCTAACTATCACAATATTATTTTTAACAATCTTTACACTGAAGTTTGTTGAGTCATGATCTCAAGTTTTATACGTTGTTGTTTCGCCAAACTCTCCATGTCTATATGTTTTAAATTTAATAATATCATCGCCGCTGATGGAAGAAGAAAAAACAAGTTTTTTACCAACTAAAATTAATGGATCTACAAATGACGAACTATATGTAAAAATATTTTTGTTAGAAAATTTTGTTTCTTTTCATTTTGCATCAATATTCACGAACTTATTATTATCAATATATCCAATAAACTTTTTACTATTTGAAAATCCTGAAATTGAAATAAGTTTATGATCTACTTTTCCTTCCGTTCTTTCTGTTTTCTTATTGAAAAAAATATTATTTTTAAAAGTTATTTGTTCTATGTCAGATATATTATGGACATATTTGTAATACATATCGACTAGACCAGAATTAGGAACATCTTTTAAATAAATTCCATCATTTTTAAGTGATCTAGAATAGTTAAGAAAATCCTCTAAATATGGACTAGGAATTATTTTATCTTTTGTTACAATCATCCCGTCTTCATTAAAACCTTCGCCACTTGTAATATTTGGTTTGTAAACCATACTAGCAACCTGAATTTTTCTTGCTACTAGTTCTTCTAATGAATATAAATATTTAAGGTCTCCAGATCTAATTATTCTGGAGTTGTCTATTTTTATTTTTGGGTTAATTGGCGACATCACTTCATTACCAGTAAGCTTTTTAAACTCTGGTTGTTTTTGGCCATTAGCTTCTTCAAATAGTTCTTTTTGATTATATATTGAGCCTAATGAAACAAACTTTTTATTTATTAAAGTACTTTGATAGTGTTTTGTATCAGAATCATATTTTAAAATTTTCTTGAAGTCTCTTAAAAATGATTTGTTTCAAACTTCTTTTTTTCTGTTGTAACCAGAATATATTGTTTCGTCTCTTTGGTTATCATTTACTTCTATATTGTTTAAAAAACTTTCATTAAGAAAATGTAAATATTCATGAAATATTAATTCATACATATACTCAGCTTTGTGTTCATTAGAAGAAAAATTTAAATTTTTAAGCCTGTGAATATTCAAGTATATCTCATTAGTTTTTTTAAAGAAAATAGATTCTTCTATCTTATTATGAAATGAAGAATCAACTATGTGAATCTTTTTAAGATAATTGAATGCATTATTTTTAATGGCACCGATTTTTTTATCAAGTATTTTTATTGTTTTATTATTTATATAACTTGTATCGTTTTCTATAAACTTGGAAATAAAATATTCTTCTTTCGAAGAACAAGAAACCACAGAAACTAGTGGAATGGAAACTAAAAGAAAACCACCAAACTTTTTAAGCATCTATTTTTTACTTTCTCTTTTGATTTTAACTTCAGCTTTAACCTCATGTTTATGTTCATGAACATGAATGCTATGAAATTCGAAATCTACTAATTTAACATCAGTTACATACTTTCTATCACCGTCTGTGTATAGTTTAGCATCAACACCATAAACTTCTTTAAGAGCTTTTGATGTAATCACAGCACCAGGTTTTCCTTTTGAATGAACTTTTCCATCTTTTAAAATATAAATATTGTCAGAATATTGTACAGCCTGATTTATATCATGAAGAATTGTAATGATTGTTTTACCTTTTATGTGTTCATGATGCATCATTTCTAATAATTCATATTGATTCCTAATATCTAAATATGTTGTAGGCTCGTCTAATAGGATAACATCAGAATCCTGAACAACAATCATTGCGATTAACACTTTTTGACGTTGTCCTCCTGAAAGTTCATCCATCATTTTATTTTTTCATTGTCAAGTTGTTGTTTGTTCCATTGTTTGCTTGATAATTTCTTTATCAGTTTTTGAAAGAGCGCCAGTAATGCCAAGATATGGATTTCTACCAAAAGAAATAAAATCATAAACAGACGTACCATGTGGTATCTCTATTTGTTGAGGAATATATGCAACTTTTCTTGCAAATTCTTTTCCTTTATAATCATGAACATCCTTACCGTCCAATAACAATTTACCATGCTTTGTTTTATTTATTCTTACAAGAGCCTTTGCAAATGTAGATTTTCCAGATCCATTGGGACCAAGTATTGTTGTTCACTTTCCCTTTTCTATATCTATGTTAAGATTTTTTAATTGTAAAGTCCCACGTTTAGCACCTGGATATTTAAAATTTAAGTTTTTTACTTCAATAATGTTTTTCATCTATTTCTCCTTTACCATCAAAAATATAAAATACGGAATAACTATTGCTGTTGAAAGAATTCCTACTGGCAATCCTAATTCTAAGTTTAGTGATACAAATGATGCAGCTGCAACCATTATACCTCCTATAACAAATGAAGCAATAGCCATTTGTCACATTCTATTTTTAAATAACATCCGTGCTATTGATGGAGCAATAATACCCAACAATGCAACTGTGCCTAATATTGCCGAAGCTCCGCCTGCCAAAACTGCTACTAAAAGATATATTACTATTCTCAATCTTTTAACATTTATCCCAGTTGAAACAGCCAACTCTTCAGACATTTCATAAGTATCTATTTTTCTTCTTAAAAAGAAAATAACAACTAATACTAATAATACTAAAGATATTACTAATCAAATCAATCACCATTGTGTCGGGTTAGCTTTATCGTTTCCTATATCATTACGTATATCACCTAATGTATAACCCCTTATTTTTCCTCATATTATTTTCCCTTGTGAGCTTTGTCCACCACTTCCAGAACCTTTTGTTAATTTAGTTGGGTTAACAACTATAACTGATAATGCTTCTACAAGAAGTTGTAACGCTATACCAACAATAACAAATGTATTTTTGTTAGCTTTTTTGCTTCTTGAAACCATTCAAACAAACATTGTTCCAATTATTGATACTACAATTAAGAATACAGGCATAAGCGCAGCTCATACTGTATCACCAAAAGCTTTACTTTTGAGTGTTGTTGCATATATATAAATAAAAAGTATATTAAGAGATCCAATACCAAGGATAGAAACTTCTGCTAATCTATTTTTAGTAACTTTTTGTAGAAGAGCACCTGCCAATCCCAAAGCGCCTCCACCAAAGAATGCTAATAATAGTTGCATCGTACTTTTTTGTAATGCGCCTGCGCCAGATTTTGTGTTTGATCCAGTAATAATACTATTACCTGAAGAACTTTTTCATTTATCAAAAAAAGAAAATCCAGTACTTTTCATAAAAGTAATAATTAAAAAACTAATTGTTCCTAAAATTATCAATATAGATAATCACTTGATAGCATTATTAACCCAGTTTGCTTTTTTAATTTTAGTAATAGAAGTTTTGTTTTTTATTTTTTCTTTACTCATTATTTAAGCCCCCTTATACCAATATAGATAAGATATGGAGCACCAATAAATGTCATCCAAATACCAGAGTTAACTTGTGGGAAGTGTTCAGACAATTGTAATCCGAGTGAAGCTATCAACATACCAATTATCAATGAAATTGGAAGAACTTTCTTATAATTTCTTGACTTTGAAGATCATCTAGCCAAATGAACAGAAAATAGTCCAAGGAATGCCATATTACCAACTAATATTACTGCCGCTGGAAGAGCTAATAAAACTATTACTATATTTAGTATTCTTGTTAACATTACAGAAGAACCCAAGTTTTTTGCTCTTTCATCTCCGATTTCTAAAAGATTCATTCCTTTAATATTTAAAATAGAAACAAAAACGGCAATAGCTATTAATATACTAGAAACCAATAAATATGTTGGCATATCATCTTGTCCCATTGCCAATTTTTCATTACTTATTGATTCTGCTCCTCCTAATACATAAGCAAAAGATACAATATTACTATTTGAATTACCAGCTTTTAAAATAAAAGTAATAGTTTTAAATATAATCCCAATCGCAAGTCCGGCTAATATTATTTTTTGAATACCTGAACCGTTTTTCTTTGCAAATATTATAAAACCAAGAAGTAGTAAAGCTCCTAATCCAGAAAATATAATTATCCATAAATACTTTTGGAAGATTGAAGACATGCCAAATGATAATGCAAATATAACTCCAAAAATACCTGCTTGTACAAGACCCAAAGTCGATCCTTCGGCTATTGGGTTCCTTGTTAGTGATTGTGTTGCCACTGCAGCTAACGTCATCCCTATTCCTGCAAGTAGCGTTGCTGATATGTTATATCAGCCTTCTTGTATTTCTTGGAAAAATGCGAAAAATGCGGTCTTATCTCCTGCTAGATTTGAAAAATCAACATGAGATATAGTTCCATCTTTATCATCATTTCAATTACCTAGTACTCCAAAAACTTGCTTTAAGGAATATTTATTTCCGTTCATAAAAACAACATTCATAAAAACAATCAAAAATAATGAAAAAACAAAAATTACACCATAAATGATTGGTGCATAACTTTTACTGTGTATTTTGTCTTTATATCATTTTTTAAAAATATCTGTTATGTCTTGTATTTTATAAAAAATGTTTTTCATTTTTTGTTGCATTTTTTTCCTTATTTAATAAATTTATTTGTAAAGTAATTACCTCAAGAAATTGCATTATTATAATTACCTCCTTGTCCTACATTTGTTCCATTCGAATGTGCTTTAGCATAAGCTTCTGCTTTAGTAATAATTTGGTCTAAAAGCATATGTAAAACAAATGGTGTCTTTAATCCTTCATTCCATAAATCATAGTCAGCATGTTCTCTTGCCTCATCAATAATTTTGTCTTCGTTACCTGGTATATAATCTGCGAAAAGGCCGGCTATTTTTGTTTTAATACCTTTATTTTTTTCAATTTCAGATTTGTAATTAACTTCTCTTGAAGCAATTATACCCATGTCGAAAGATCCTTTAAATTTATCAAGTTTATCAGCAGATAATTTACCTGTATTGCCAATATTTCAAAACCACCCATTGTCATCCATATTAAATATAGCACCTTCTCCGACTGCATCTTTAACATCTTTTGGAGCAGTAGCAGAAAGCTTCCCATCTTTTAAATATGTATTTTTTGCTTTTGTTCACCCAGCATTATATTTGTCAGCCCCACGAGAAATGTTATCTAAATTGCTCGGTGTCGGTTGTGTGAATCCAAGTTCTTTATATATGAATGAGAATTTAGACATTGATTGTATTGTTGAAACACCATGCCCTGGTGCTATGGTAACCAATCCAAATGTTTTACCATAAACTCCTAATTCTACTAAATATTTTTTTATATTTGCCATTCTTTCTTTTAGTTCTTTTGTAATTTGATTTGCATTATCAAATGAATCTTTCATTTCTTTAAGTTGTTTTGGAGAAACGTGACTAGCAACTCAGTCTCTTATTTTATTTGCTTCTTCTTTCGATCTAGCAATGTGTGTAAAGTCTGTTTTACTACTACTAGGAACTGTGGGTGGTAATGAATCTAAATGTTGTTGGCCATACGGTGTACCGTATTTAGCAAGATTTGATACTTGTGAGGAAACATTAAATAAATATAATTGGTTATCCCTCATTGCACCTTCAAACATTGGAGCAGCTCCTGGTTCACCCTCTTGTTGCTCATAAATAGGATGGTGTTTTGCTGTTGATGATGTTGGTAGTCCGTGGTGAGCTTCATTTTCAGTATATGTAGCAGCATCAAAAAGAGCTTTTAATTTTGCCTTAGTATTATCATCTTGTGAAAATGGATTTGTAGTTGTTGAATCAACTATTCAATTTTTGAAATGAGATCCTTGGAATTGCTTATTATCTAAGTAATTTCTGTGATAAAAATCAACAAAGAATCAATCATTGTAGAACCATTCAGATTCTTTTTTATTATTATTGACAAATTCTCTTCTTATGTCTCTAAGTGCTTTAATGATTTTAGCGTCTTTTTGAGTTACTAGGAAAGGTTCATTATTAAGAGTTACTTCAATTTCATTACCTTTAATAACTGCACCTGTTAGTTTTTTAGTTGAATCAGTTATTCCGTCTGTGTTAACCTCAAGAAGATCTGCCTCACTAATAGTTTCTCCCGCTGCCATTTTGGATATTGTTTTTGGGGCAATATCTCATCCAAAGAAAACACCTTTAGGAATACGTGTATATGGATCTCTTGAAGCTCTAAAGTTTGTTTGTATTGTGCTTTCTGAAGTGTGTTTAGGCGCTCAAGCAGACTCAATTACTTTTTGATCATCATCTAATAGGTAGTGTTCATATAAAAGAACGCTTCCTTCTTGTTTTTGTCAATAAGAGTTAGAAATTCTGTGATCATCAGAATTTTTAGCATCTTGATTCCATCATGAAACACCCTTTGTTTTCGGCATTAAATTTGATATTCTTGCCGCAAATTTACTCTTAAATTCTTTACTTTGTTTAGTCATAAATTGACCAGGGTTAGTTAGATAACTATATGGGTGAGCAACATTTAATTGCATTGGGTAATAATCTGAATGAATACCCAAAGAAATTAATTGATCTGCCTGCCCTGTATATGTTGGCAAAATGTTGAAATGCCTAATTGACTCTCCACTTCCGCACGATACCACTGTTGCAATAGGTGCTATAACAGCTGTTGCTGTTCCTATACCTATCATTGTTTTCTTTAATTTCATTTGTTTCTCCTTTTTTCAAACTTTGTAATTAATAAGTCAATTATACATAATAATACAAACTTTGTAAAAAATATTTTAACAAAGAAAAAACTACCCAAGTAGTTTAGTAACTTCTGAATAGTCAGGTTCTTCTGTTAATTCTTTTTTCATTGATATATTAATAATTTTATTGTTATTATCAAGGATCATAAATCCTCTAGCTAATTTATTTAACCTTGGTATTACAGTATTTGTTTTAGATCCAAATTCACTAAATTCTTTATCAGATCATATATCTATATTGTCCATTTCTTTTGCAAGACATCATTTATTTATTACTTCGACTTCATCTGTAGTTATCGATATGAACTTAATAGTTTTATTTTTATAAGCAAGCTCTCCAATTTTCTTTGTTTGAGCGTCACAAACTTTAGTATTTATATCTGGAAAGAAAGATATAACTTTGATTCCTTTAATGTCTTTTAAATAGACTTCTTTATTATCTCTATTAATTGCCTTGAACGACAATGCTTCATTTTCTTTAATTACTTCGCCTTTTAATTTAAACGGTATTTTTTTAATTGTTATTTTTTTCATATATTAATTATAGACTATTAAAAAACAACTACTTTTCAGTAGCTGCATTAATACTTGCCTTTAATATTCTTTCTTCTTCTGATTCTTGTTTAGAAGCATAAGGATTTTGCAATAAAAATCTTACTGTGTTGTGTGAAATTCTTTCTAACAACTGGTTAAATAATTCGGCACCTTTTTCGACATAAACTTGGTAAGGATTTTTTTGAGCATAAGAAGCTAACGACGAAGATGATTTTAGTTTTGACATTTGATCAATATGAAGAGTTCAATTTTCGTCAAATGTTGAAAGTAATATTTCTCTTTCTATTTTATGGAGAGTTTCTTCATCTGTATTGTCTATAACTCTTTGTCTAATGACACTATAAACTTCGTCGATATCTTTTTGTATGCTAGTTATCATTTCTGGGCGAGTAAGTTTTTTTAGTTTTGAAACATCAAGTTTGAAATCAACTAATGAGAATCAAATAACATTTAGTGAGTCGACAAGTTGTTTAATATCTAGTGACCCGTCTTTTCTTTTGAAATTTGGGAAATTAACTACATCTCTAACAACTGACTTTAACATTCTTTCAATAATATGAATTAAATCACTATGACCAATAATAATATCTCTTTGAACATATATTAAATCTCTTTGTTGACGTATAACATCATCATATTGAAGAACGTTCTTTCTTGAATCATAATTAAACCCTTCAATTTTCTTTTGAGCTCTATTAAGGGCTTTAACAATTGTTTTACCTTTAATTGGTTTTTCTCCAAATGAACCAAACACTTTTTTAAGTTTATCTTGATTAGAAAATCTAGAAAGTAATGAATCATCTAGTGATATAAAGAATCTCGATTCACCAGGATCTCCTTGACGTCCAGAACGACCTTTAAGCTGGTTATCAATACGTCTTGATTCTGCTTTGCTTGTTCCAATAACGTATAACCCACCAAGCTTTCTTGTTTCTTCTGTAAGTTTAATATCTGTTCCACGTCCTGCCATATTTGTTGCAATAGTAACTGCATTCTTTTCACCTGCAACAGCAATTATTTCTGCTTCAGTTTCATTTTGTTTAGCATTAAGAACAGTATGCTTAACGCCTGCATCCTTAAGAAGTTTTGATAGTTTTTCAGATTCAGATACTTCCTCAGTACCAACAAGTATAGGTTGCCCAATTTTATTTCTTTCTTGTATTTCTTTAACAATAGCTTTGTACTTGTATTGTTTTTCAACATACACATTATCATATTGATCTTTCCTTATTATCGGTTTATTTGTTGGAACAACATTAACTCTCATATTATAAATATCAATGAATTCGTCTTCCTCAGTAACAGCAGTACCTGACATCCCAGACAATTTTGTAAACATTCTAAATAAGTTTTGATAAGTAATTGTTGCCATTGTTTTTGTTTCAGGATCAATTTTTAAGTTTTCTTTTGCTTGCAGTGCTTGTTGAAGCCCGTCTGAATATGAACGACCTTCCATAATACGTCCCGTAAAAGCGTCAACCAACATTATTTGTTCATTGTGAACAATGTACTCAGAATCTTTATACATAATATTGTTTGCCCTTAGTGCGTTTAATATCCTATGAATTAATTCTGAATTTTCAATATTAAATACATTCTTCACACCGAAGAACTTGTTTGCTTTATCAATTCCTTGGTCTGTAAGTTGTATTGATTTAGATTCTCAATCAATATCAAAGTCATCTTTACCAATTGTTCTTGTAAATTGATTAGCAGACATATAAAGAGTAGAAGAATTTTCTTCCCCACCTGTAATTATTAATGGAGTTCTTGCTTCATCAATAAGTATTGAATCAACTTCATCTATTAAAGCATAGTTAAACCCTCTTTGTACTTTATTTTCAATTTGTTTAACCATATTATCTCTTAAATAGTCAAACCCGATTTCAGAGTGAATTGAATAAGTTATATCACAACCATATGCAAATCTCTTTTCTGTTTCTTGCATTTCACGTTCATTGATTCCTACAGTTAGCCCAAGAAAATTATGAACTTCCCCAGTTTCTTCAGCATCACGTCTTGTAAGGTATTCATTAACAGTTGATACAACAACTCCTTTTCCTGAAAGAGCATTTAAATAAACTGGAGCTATTGAAGTTATTGTCTTACCTTCACCAGTTCTCATTTCAGCCACAGACCCGTAGTCTAAAATTAAACCACCTAGCATTTGAACATCATATGGTCTTTTTTTAAGAATCCTTTCAGTAGCTTCTCTAGCAACCGCAAAAGCCTCAACTCTTAAATCGTCAGTAGTTTCACCATCTAACAATCTTTGTTTGAACTCGGATGTTTTAATTTGTAATTCAGAATCTGAAAGAGCTTTTATTTCTTCTGAAAGTTCATTAATTAAAATGACTTCTTGCTCTGCTTTTTTCATTTCTGCTGATTTAAAAAATTTCATACCTTAATTATAGTAAATAAAAAAAATAATGCTAAGCATTATTAATTATTTTGAATTCGATTCGATTAGGAAATCAAGAACTTTATCATTTGTCATTGGTATTTGCATTTGTTCTTTTGTAATCATTCCTTTAAGTGTTTCAACTGGTTGCCCATAAACTTTTGCAAGTTTTTCTAGTTCTTTGTCATAGTCCTTATCAGTAAGTTCTATCTTTTGAGCTTTTGCAATTTCTGCATAAATTAGAGAATCTTTAAGTCTATCTTCTGCTTGAGTTTTGAATTGTTCTTCAAGCTTTTTAGCATCCATACCTGTCATTTGCATATATTGTTCAATTGAAATTCCTTGCTTTTTAATATCTTCTGTAAAAAGCTTTGCAATGTTTTGTAGTTCTTTATAAACTAGAGAACCTGGCAATGGAATTGTTGCGTCTTTTTTAATTTTAGCAAAAATTTCTTTTTGAAATTTCCCTCTTGCATTTTGTTTTTCTTGTTCAGTGAATACTTCTTTAATGTATTTTTTAAGTTCTTCAACTGTTTTAGCTTTAGGTATACCTGCTTCTTTAACAAATTCGTCGTTAAGCTCAGGAACTTCTTTAACTTTTATTTCATTAACTTTAATTTTGAAAAGAGCTGGTTTATTAGCAAGTTCTTTTACATGATACTCTTTAGGGAAAGTAACCTTAACATCTTTTTTGTCGTCTTTTTTAAGTCCAATCATTTGTTTTTCAAATCCTTCAATAAATGCTCCAGATCCAATTATAAGTTCATAATTTTCAGCTTTTCCACCATCAAAAGGTTTATCATCAACAAAACCTTCAAAATCAAAGATAACTGTATCTCCATTAGCAACAGCACCTTTTTTATTGATAAGAAGAGCGTGTTGTTCTAGAAGTTTTTTAATTTCTTCTTCAACAACTTTTGGGCCTAATTTAGTTGGATTAAGTTTAACACCTAATTTTTCATAGTTTGGAAGTTTAACTTCGGGGTATATTGGATAAATAAAAGTAACTTCAAGTTCAGCGTCAGAAATTTTGTTAACTTGATAAGTTGGTGAATCTAATACCATTTCATCTTTAAGTATTTCTTTTGCAGCATCTTTTACAAGTTCGTCTAATTGTTTCTTAAGTGCTTTAGTAAAAATTTCCTCTTGAGAGATTTCTTTTTTCGCAATTGCTTCAGGAACATTACCTTTTCTAAAACCTTTAATTACAAGATTTTTTGCTAATGCTTTAAAAGCTTTCTCTTGTTCTTTTTTTCATTCCTCTTTTTTTGCTGAAAGTGTAATTGATAGTTCAGCTGTTTTTTTGTTTAATTCTCTTTTTGCCATGTTGACTCCTTTTAACTTAAATAATTATAAAGAAAAAAATATTGAATACATTTAAATTAATCTTTAAGTGCTTTTGAAATTGTTTCATATATATTTTTAGCAATAAGCTCACCGTTTTTAATAACTATAGGGAACTCTGTTAAAACAGTTTTTTCGAATTCTTCTAATAACGTTGCTTCTAAAGATGGTTCTTTAAATGTAAGTTTTTTAATTTCGTTTATTCCTTTATTGATTTCTTGATTATCAAAAATACTTTTGTTCTTCATTGGATTAACAATCATGTTGTCTCATTTTATTTCGACATTGATTTCTTGTAAAACTAAAAGTTCATAAATAAAAGATTTAGCAATATTTTTTGTTTTAGGTTTTGTTTCGATTCATTTAACTAATTCGCTTTTAAATTTTCTTAAATTTGAACCCTTTAAGTAATCAAGAACAATAGCTTCTCTAAGTTCATCTTTAGATCATAAGTATTCTATAACCTCTTCGTCGTTCAAAGTTTTATTTGACATTTTTACAGATAGAGCTCTCATGTTGTCCTGAGCTAAGTCAATAAAATCTTGTTCATATTTTAATGGAATATATGGCATTGCCAATTCCTCATCTAAAAGTGTTTTTGCTTTAAACAAATCTGTTTTCATTAATAAACGTATCTCATTTAGTTTTTCTTGATAGTAATCTTTTTTATCCATAAAATAATTATAACTATAAAAAGTGCAAAAAAAATGGTGATCGCGAGAGGATTCGAACCTCTGACCACATCCTTAGAAGGGACGTGCTCTATCCAACTGAGCTACGCGACCATTTCCATAAATATTTTATCATAGTTAATTAAATGTTGTTATTTTTCATTAAGTCTTTTAATAATTAATTTTGCAACATTTTCTGAAACAACACTTTTTAATTCTTCAAATGTCGCATTGTAGATTGCAGAATATGTTTTAAACTCTTTTAAGAGCTTTTTCTCAGTAGAAGGCCCAATTCCTTCAATTGTTGTTAAAATACCTTCTAGTGTTGTTTTTCTTTTCTTTGAATAAACATACTTTGCGAACCTATCTACTTCTATTTGAATTCCTTTTAAGAAGTTAAAAAGATTTTGATCATTAATTTTTATTTCTTTGCCTTCTTGATTTATTAATGCTCTTGTTTGATGGTTATCATTTTTAACTAAACCAACAATATTAACTTTTGGCAATATTTTTTTAACTTCATTCAGTTGTGCTAATCCACCATCAACAATTAATAAATCAGGAAGTCCATTTTCTTCGTCTATGAAGTATCTATTTATACCTTGCTTCATGTATTCAACATCAGCTCTTCTATTTGTTTCTATTAAATTAAACTTTCTATATTCTTGTTTTTGTTTTATTCCGTTTCTATAAGATACAAATGCAGAAATTGGCATTGAGTTGTTTGTTGTTGAATTATCAATCATTAGAATATGATTAAGATTCTTAATTGATAGCAGTTTTTCTAGTTTCCTTATTGCTCCAAGAGTTAATTCTTCTTTTCTTATAAATTCTTGTAATTTTAATTCAAGATTATTGCTAGCGTTCTTTATAGAAATCTCAAGTATTTTTTTATTTATTCCTTGCTTCGGAACTACAACTTCGATATTTGTTTCAATGTGCTCATTTGATATTATAAAATCTGGCTTTTGATTTATATGATAATACTGCGAAATAAATTGTCTTATACTTTCGTTTTTGTCTGATGTTATTTCAATAATTTTTTCGTTATTTGAAAGTAAAGTACCCTGTCTATAAAAAAGCATAGATATTGATATGAACCCATCTTTTTCTATAAAAGCAATTGAGTCTATATTCTTATCACTTCTAAGCTCAACAGCTTGATTCTCTTTAAAAAATCTTAATGCTTTCAAAGATTCTTTAATATCTTGAGCCAGTTCAAATTGTTCTTTAGATGCAGACTCTAGCATCTTTATTTCTAGCTCTTTAATTAATTTATTTGAAGACTTTGATAAAAGATTCTTTGCATAAATATATTTTTTTACTCATTCTTCATATGGAAGTTCTTTTATTGGAACCCCCTTCTCAAACAATGTTAGTCTAGCAACAAGATTGGCCATTCTTTTAGCGCCGAAGCCTGTTGGAAATGGCCCATAGAAAAATGCATCTTTCCGTTTGAATGATTTTATTCTATAGACTAGTTTTACTTCTAACTTCTTTGAAATAGAAATCATTATGTATGGGTATCTTTTATCATCAGTCAATATAATATTGTATTCTGGCGTATGCTTCTCAATTAGGTTTCTTTCAAGAACTAACGCTTCTTTTTCATTAGATGTGATTATATAGTCAAAAGAATCTATTCTTGATACAAGTTTTGGTGTTTTATACGAATTGTTCATGCCAGTGAAATATTGTTTCATTCTCTTATTTAAGTTCTTTGCTTTCCCAACATAAATAACATTATTAAACTTATCTTTTCAAAGATAGACTCCTGGATTATTTGGGACTTCATTTAATAGTTTTAAATTCATTTTTTTATTATACTTTCAAATAATAGGTATGTTAAAATATTTGTATGATAAAAAAGATATTTATAACAGGTGGGTCTGCTTCAGGTAAAACTTTTCTTGCCCATAAATTAAAAGATACGCTTGGAGATAAGGCAATAATTATTTCACAAGATTCTTTTTATAAACCGACTAACTCTTCAAAAGTAAACTTTGATTTACCTTCTGCTTTAGATATGAATATACAAAAAGATATTTTCAAAAATATGCGAGAGGGAGATGTTGTTGAAATCCCTACTTATGATTTCGAGAAACATACAGTTTCTGGAAAAGAAAAAATAACAGTTCCAGAAGTAGTTATTTTTGAGGGTCTATTTACTTTATATGATGAGGAATTAAAGGGATATGCAGACTTAACTGTTTTTGTTGACACTCCTCCAGACACAAGAATGGCAAGACGTATAAAAAGAGACACTTCTGAACGTGGAAGAGATTTGAATTCAATAATAGAAAGATGGATAAGCGATGTTCAACCTTCATTCATTAAATTTATAATGCCATCAAAAAATAATGCAGATGTTGTTATTCCATGATCTTCAATTAATTCAAGATCAGTAAAATCTGTTTTGGCTTCAATAGCTTATCTACATTCAGATATAAAAGATATTTCTTAATTAAGCAAATGGATCATCAAAAGGTAAATCAACTGGTTTATCTTTTTTAGTTTCTTTTTCAACCTTTTGTTCTGGTTCTTCGAAATCTTTTCTAGTTGTTACTTCTAACCTATCAAAACTTACTTTCTTTTCATCATCAATTCGATGTTTCTTTAAATCAAGATTTCTCTTTTTAATTAAATCTCTATAAAGCCCAATTCCTGTTCCAGAAGCTAAAATAGAAATTGAAATGACTAAAAGAATAATCGAAATTATGAATGATCCAATTCCAGAAGAAATCATTGCAGTAAAACTAAATAGAAATGCACCAAGAATTCCTCCATTTATATTGTGAGGATATCATGCTGATTGCCCATCAGTGAACATATGGAATCATTTTGGGAATAGTTTTCATGAGTCAAATCCAATTACTGTTCATCCATCTTTAATTTTTGTTTGAAAGTATCATGATGACGAACCGATAAAAGTAACGGCTATCGCAACAAACAAATATGATAGTTTAGTTAGTCTTACTCATGAAGGTAACGAAACTTTTTCTGAGAAAATCATTATTGTTGCAAAATAAATAACATAAAGATAAAAGAATGGATTATATGAGCCAAGTAACATGCCTATTGTATATGAATGTATTGTTGTAAAAAATGGCACTTCTAAAAAAGCAAATATTTGCATAGTCGAAGCTATGATAAGCAAAATAATACCAAGCATTTTTTTATCTTCTTTTAATTTATATGTTGGAACTTTATTTTTTTCTTCAGTTACAACTTTGTTTTCCGATTTTTCTTTCATATGTTAATTAAACCTCAAAAAATGTAATTATTACTAATGGTTCTTTATTAGTAATTTTTGAAACTACCTTTCTAACTCTTTTTCTAATTATGTTTTGCACTTCGTTTCTATCTCATCTATCAATTTCATCTAATTTTTGAAATACAACACTATTTACTGTTTCATCTAAAAATTTAAGTTCAGCTTTTGTTGCAATACCTACAAATTGAATATTAACTTTTCCAACTGGTTTTTTTGTTTTTCTTGAAAGCAACATTGAAATTGTAATCATTCCACCAGCTGACAATGTTTGTCTTTCTCTAATAACTTCACGAGAAATATCCCCAACACCAAATCCATCAATAATAACGTCACCGTATTTTTTGATTCTTGATTTTTGAGAAGCAAGTTTTCCATCTTTAATATACGCAATTTTTCCATTTAAAAGAACTATGTTTCTGTCTCTTGTAACTCCGGCTTTTACTGCTGAATTTGTAGCAACATACATATATCTGTACAGTGCAGAAACTGGCAAGAAATATTCAGGTTTAAGAATCTTAACTAACTCTTCAATGTCATCTTGTGTTGGTCTTGTAGGATAGTAATCTTTGTCAGAAATATCAAGTATGTTTGGAGAAATTTTAGCAACTTCATCTAGAGCTTGAGAAGCCTCGACTTCCAATCCATTAACTGGAGGAGCGATTGCAATGATTATGTCATTAGGTTTAAATTTTAGAAAAATGTCTTTATCGTGTGCAATTCTTACAAGTCTTTGATATAAACGTGATCAAGTACCTGAAACAATAACTATAGCATTATTTGTTTTTGAAATATTTCTATAATCTATAAATTTTGGAACCTTAGTATTTGGAAACATTTTCATTAATGATTTATACAAAAAGTCAAATGCTCTACCATACATAGCTACAGGCCTGTTATATTTAATAGCAAGATCAATTATTTGTTGCAATGTATACATTTCTTCATCGTATGCCGCTACAACAATTCTTTGATCATCTTTTGCATCTTTAAATTTTTCTTCTACTAATTTAGTAATTGAAGTTTTTGTGTGCGACTTCCCATGGAAATTTGCTCTTCTTGAATCAACTATTAAAGCCAAAATATTGTCAGACTTCTTTTTAATTTCTTCAACTGAAGTTTTACCATAAGGCCCAAGATCATCATTTGTATAATTTGACATAAATATAATGTCACCATCTGTTGTTTTAAAGTTAAATGCTAAAGAACCTGGGATAGAGTTTGCAACTTCAAATACATCGATATCTATTGACCCTATTTTTGTTTTAGAATTCAATTCCATTAATTTGTATTCGTTATGTCCAAGCTTATACTTAGAAATTCTCTCTTGAACTGCTTGAAGAGTAAACCTACTTCCATATATATTAAGACCTTTAATATCCATTATTAATCATGGTAAAGCCGCAAATGTTTCATCGTGTGCATGAGTTATAAAAACACCTTTTATTTTGTCTTTGTTTTCTTCTAAATAAGAAGTGTTTGAAATAATTGCGTCAACACCTCATCTGTTATTTACAGGAACTTTATTCCCGACATTAACAATATATATGTCTCCGTTAACTTCAACTATTGTTATGTTTTTCCCGTTTTCATCTTGTCCACCAAGTGAAAAAATATTTATATCAGCCATTTACAGCCCCCTTTTAATTAATAAAGTAATGAAAGTTTTATTTTTTAAATTATAAACTATTTATCAAGTTCATTAATTCTAGTTATATGTCTTCCACCTTCAAATTTTGTTTCCATAAAAACATCGAACATTGCTTTGGCATCTTCTAGTTTTGTAAAACGTCCACCGAATGCTAAAGCATTTGCATTATTATGTAACTTTGCTAGCATAGCATCGTTTGTATTACAAACTCTTGCTGCTCTAATAAATTTATTTCTATTGAGGGCATAAGAAATTCCTAATCCAGTTCCACAAATGCCAATGCCAATTTGGTTTTCTAAATCTTTAACTATTTCTACAGCTAATTTTTTTCCATATATTGCATATGATACTGAGTCTTCTCCATTTTTTGGTCCAAGATCAATTGTTTCATATCCTTTTGATTGAACATATTTAATTAATTGTTCCTTCAAAACAAACCCACCATGGTCTGATGAGAAAACAATTTTTTTCATTATCTTAAAACTTCCCCGTCTTTAACTCTAATTATTGCTGAAGGTTTACCTGAACCTAAACCAAAGTCATAGAATTTTCTAACTTCATAAAAAACTTCTTTTGCTTCTCACAACCCAAGAACTGATTCATTTGATACGTTTGCTGAAGTCATGTAAACAGGTCCTAATGCAATTATTAGATCTCTAAGAGCTAAATTGTCTGGCATTCTTATTGCAAAGTCTTCTGTCAATGCTAATGTTGTAGCTCCAGGCCAAAACTCTTTTGCCATTTTTTCTGCTTTAGGTGATCATTCTTTAAAAGATCTAGCTTGTTCTAATGAACCAACCATAATGATAAATCCTTTTTCTGGGTCTCTTTGTTTAAGGTCTAAAATAGCCTCATAGTTTTCTTTTGAAACAGGTGCTCCTATTCCTGTAACTGTGTCTGTTGTTGTTAAAAATAATTGTTCGTATTTACTTTTCATATTTATATTATAAGTGAAAACTAAAAGACTTTAAAAGCAATTCTGTGTTTTCTATTAATATCTTTTTCTATAGTAAACCCTTTATCCTTAATAAAGTCATAATTGTCATCAGATATTTCTAAAACTAAGACACCATTTTTCTTTAAAAATTTTGGTGCATTTTTAATTATTTTTTTATAAAAATCGTTACCGTCTAAGCCACCAAAAAGCGCATTAGCTGGATCATGTTTTAACACTGAATCTTCTAACACGTTTCCACTTGGTATGTATGGAGGATTGGATACTATCAAATCATATTTGCCATCAATGTTTTTAAATAAATCAGATTTTAATATTTTAACATCAAGATTGTTCATGGTTGAATTCTCTTTTGCTTGTTTTATGGCTTCATCATCTATATCTGAAAGAGTAACTTTACAACTCTTACATTTTTGTTTCATTGTTAATCCTATGTATCCGCTTCCTGTACAAAGATCTAAAACTTCTTGACCTTCTTTTATAAATTTTAATGCTTTATTAACAACTTCTTGTGTTTCATATCTTGGAATTAAAACTTTACGGTTAACATTTATTCTTAAATTATCAAAATCAATAAATCCAATTATTTTTTGAACAGGCACTCCTTGTTCTAATAACTTTTTTTCTTTTTCATTAATAGTTTCTTCTAAACCATATCTTCTTTTCTCTCTTAACAAATCATTCATGTATTAATGATAAAGAAAAACATCTTACGATGTTTAAATTCCTGCTTCTTTTATTTTCTCTAATTGTTCTTCTGCAAGAAGAGCATTTATTATTGGTTCAATCGATCCTTTTATTACATTCTTTAATGAAGTTGAGAAACCGATTCTATGATCTGTAACTCTATCTTGTGGATAGTTGTAAGTTCTAATCTTTTCGGATCTTGCGCCTGATCCTGCAAGTTTTCTAAAAACGCCAGCTGCTTCTTTTTCTTCTTTAAGTTGTAAATCATATAATCTTGACTTAAGAACTTTCATAGCTAATTCTCTATTTGATATTTGTGACTTACCGTCTTGTGATGATGCAACAACACCTGTTGGAACGTGAGTTATACGTACAGCTGAATCTGTTGTATTAACTGATTGACCACCGGCGCCAGATGAACGATAAGTATCAATTCTTAAATCAGCATTTTTAATTTCAATTTGAACTGATTCATCAGCTTCTGGCATGACTGTTACTGTAGCTGTTGAAGTATGAACTCTTCCTTGCGTTTCTGTTGAAGGTATTCTTTGCACTCTATGAACACCAGATTCATACTTAAGTTTTGAATATGCTTTTTCTCCTGATACTTTAAATACAAGAAGAGAAAACCCACCCGAGTCATTTCTTGAACTTTCCATAACAGTTATTTTCATACTATTTGAAGACGCTCATCCTTTATACATATCAAAAAGATTTCCAGCAAATATATTTGCTTCGTCTCCGCCTGCTGCTCCACGAATTTCCATAATAACATTCTTATCATCATTCTTATCTTTAGGAAGTAGAAGTATTTTTAATTCTTCTTCAAGCGGTTTTAGGTGAGGTTCTGAATCAGTCATTTCCATTTTTGCCATTTCAATTAATTCAGCATCTTTTTCAGTAGACAGTATTTCTTTTGCTTCTATAATTGCGGTTTCATATTGCAAGAATTTTTTGAAAGTTAATGAAATATCTTTTATTGAATTTATTTCTCTAGTTATTTTTGTATATTCTTTTATGTTTGAAGAAACTTCAGGAGAGTTTAATTTTTCATTAAGCTCCTCATATTTTTTATATATATCAGTTAGTGATTTGTACATTTGTTTTTGCATAATGCTTATATTATAAATGTTTCCTTTATATTGTGTGATAAAATTAAAACTATGAAAAGAATAAGAACAAGGTATGCACCATCGCCAACTGGATATTTACACATAGGAGGAGCAAGAACAGCTCTATACTCTTATCTTTTTGCTAAACACTTTGATGGAGATTTTATAGTTAGAATAGAAGACACTGACATTGCTCGTAATGTTTCAGATGGAGAAAAATCTCAATTAGAGAACTTGGAGTGATTAGGAATAACTCCTGATGAATCACCAGTTAATCCAATTGCAAAATATGGAAAATATAGACAAAGTGAAAAGTTAGTACGTTACAATAAAATAATTGATGAACTTATTGAAAAAGGTCATGCTTACAAAGCTTATGATACTTCAGATGAACTTACTAATCAAAGAGCAGCACAAGAAGCAAAAGGAATTCATTCTTTTAGATATGATAGAGAAGCACTTAATATATCTGAAGAAGAAATTATTAAAAGAGATAAAGCTGGTGAATACACAATACGTCTTGCTTTGCCAAAAGATAAATGATATGTTTGAAAAGATATTGTAAGAGGAAAAATTTCTGTTAATACAAAAGATATAGGTGACTATGTCATTAAAAAAAGAGACGGATATCCAACGTATAACTTTGCTGTTGTTGTTGATGATCATGATATGGAAATATCACATGTCCTTCGTGGAGAAGAACATACAACTAATACACCTAAACAATTAGCTATTTATGATCTTATGGGATGAGAAGCACCAGAATTTGGACATCTAACAATAATTACAAATATGGAAGGTAAAAAACTTTCTAAAAGAGATACATCTGTAAAACAATTTATAGCAGACTATAAAAATGATGGATATCATGCACATTCAATATTTAATTTCTTATCACTATTAGGATGAACACACCCGCAAGCAAAAGAAGTTCTTTCTAAAGATGAATTAATAAAAAGTTTTGACCCAAAACGTTTATCTAAATCTCCTTCAAAATTTGATATTAAGAAAATGGACTGATTCTCAAAAGAATATATTAAGAAGCAAGACAATAAGGAAATTGCTAAATTCCTTTCAACAGATAAAAAAGGTGACTGACTAGAAATGTTTATCAACACTTATAAACAATCAGCTTCAAGATATTCGGATATACAAGAATCATTAAAAATTTATGATGACCATAGTGTCAAAAAAAATGAAATGAATAATGTGATTAATACTTTCTCTGATGAATTAAACAAAGTTGAGTTTACTCCAGAAAATATTCAATCAGCAATAAATAAAACGAAAGAAATAACTGGGGCAAAAGGAAAAGATTTATTTATGCCAATTAGAGAAGTTGCAACTTACCAAGAACATGGTCCAGAACTAGCAAAAGCAATTTACCTATTTGGTGAGGAAACAATAAAAGCGAGGCTTAAATATGACAATTAAATTTCACTCAAAAATGGAACAAGGTGGTCAAACTAATGAAGTAGATTTCACTTCAGATGTTCAAGTTTCAAATGAATTCGGATTTGATGTTTATGAATTTAAAGAACCACAACAAGGAATAATGAATCGTATTGAAGTTTCTGATACTGTTGTAAATATATTTGCAGGTTCATCAACAATAAATTTAGAACTTGATAAAATATTGAAAATTGAATACCAAACACAAGCTGGAACAATGTATCTTTCTTCTTTGTTAATATCATTAAAGAAAACAAAAGATAAAATTAATTTTGAATATACATTAAGCACAGGAAAAACTGAACTTGGTAGATATGATTTAACACTTACAATAAACAAATAAAAAATACTCATTGAGTATTTTATTTTGTCTTTTTATCAGCAGTAGCTTTGGCCATTCTTTTAAATCTTTCGACACGCCCTGTTGCTTTTGTTGATTGTGTATTACCAGTATAAAATGGGTGACATTTTGAACATACATCAATAGTAATTTCTTTAGCTGTAGTTCCAACTTTATGTGTGTTTCCACAAGTTTGACATTTTGCTTCTATTGAATTGTATTCTGGATGAATTTCTTTTTTCATATTTACCTCACATGGTTACTTATAGCTTCACCATATTTCTTTCTATTTCTAAAAAATTATAACATATTAGAAATTAGCTTTAGGGAATATTTCCTTGATTCTATCCATCCTTGATCATAGCCCAACTTTATTAACAAAAGCATGATGTTGTTTTTCTAAAAGGCTTTTATAATATTTAACATTTGTTGTATAGTATGGATTACCTTTTACAAGAGACATATATGCAACTCTTGCAAGACCTTTTTCTATTAACATGCTTGCGAGATCAACACCGTTATAAGAAACTCCTGCTACTGTTCTGCCATATCTATCTGTAGATATTAATCTTTCAACAACGTTTTTATGTAAGATTAAATCCTTTGTTGCTTGTGTTGCTTCTTCTCCATATTCAGCTTCAATTCCGGTTGTTGGTCTAAAATTATGATACTGATCGGATACTTCTGGAGTATCAACTCCATATAATCTATATTTTATTCCTTTTGAATTAGTAAAAGTATCACCATCATGAACTGATGATATATATTTAATTTCATTTTTGTGAGAGCAAGATATTAAGGCGAGCGGGAAAAAGAGGGGCAAAATTCCTAAAAAAGTTTTTTTCATAAAAAAATAAGGCCTATGCCTTATTAACTGAACCAAATAGTTCCATTTTTTCTTTCACTGTAGCTTTCATTGCTTCAACCCCTGGAGCTAAGAACTTACGAGGATCGTAATTCTTGCCTTCATCCGATTTTCCTGATCTAACGAATTCTCTAATTGCTGATGCAAATGATAATTGTAATTCAGTATTAACATTTATTTTCGCAACACCCATTGAAATAGCTTTAGTTATTTGATCTGCAGGAATTCCTGTTCCACCATGTAACACTAATGCTCTTCCGGCTTCTACTTTAAGTTTTGATAATACATCAAAGTTTAATCCTTCTCATCCTTTTGGATAAGGTCCGTGAATATTATTGATTCCAGCAGCAATCATATCAGCGCCTAAGTCTGCCATAATTTTAACTTCTTTAGGATCAGCAACTTCACCTGAACCAACAACTCCGTCTTCTTCACCTGCTAATGTTCCAACTTCAACTTCAACTGAAGCATCTGTTTTCTTAGCAAGTTCTATGATTTCTTTTGTCATTTTAATATTTTCATCTATTGGAAAATGTGAACCATCAAACATAACTGATGAATAACCAGCAGCTAGTGCTTCTTTTGCTCCTTCAAATGACCCGTGATCAAGATGTAAAACAACAGGAACTGTTATTTTTAAATCCTCAACCATATTTGTAACCATCCCATGGATAGTTTTAAATCCACCCATATATTTAACAGCACCTTCTGAAGTACCTAAAATAACTGGTGATTTATTTTCTTGTGCAGTTTGTAAAACAGCTTTTGTTCACTCAAGATTGTTTATATTGATGTGAGGAACAGCGTACTGTCCATCAAAAGCCTTTTTAGAAATTGACTTTGCATTTACTAATTTCATTTTATCTCCTTTATCGATACATAAATTATACACTTTATGTAACTCTAATAGTTCCCATATTTTTCCTAATTTGAACATAAAAAAATATAGGCTTACCCTATATATTTAATTAACCTTCTAGTTCCCCGACATTAACTTTCATTGTTTGAACTTCTTTATAAGTAAAGTTATCTACTAAACCAAATTTTCCGTCTTGTGTTCTAATAAAAGGTCCTGATATTGTAAGTAATGTATAAAACTCTGTCATTTTTGTAGCTTCAATATCTTTAGCTTTTTTCTTTGGAGAATTTTCTTCTCATTTAGTCATTAGTTTCCCACTAACTATTGTTCATAGTTCTTTAAATTCTGTAGGTCCATTTTTTTCCAAGTGCGCTTTTGCAACATTTAAAATTGTATCCATATATAACTCCTTTTATTTTCTTTTATTATTATATCATTTTAACTCTACCAAATACATAATGATATAATTATTATATGAAAAGAGGCACCATGAACAAAATAGCAGTTATGGTTGCAACTGGTTTTGAAGATACAGAACTTGTTGGTACAGTAGATAGATTTTCAAGAGAAAATATTCAATATGATTTAATATCTATTGAAAATAAAACAAAAGTAACAGGACAAGAAAATATTGCTACAGTTAACACTATTAAATTTGATGATGTAAATTTAGACGATTACAAAGCTATATTTCTTCCTGGTGGATCAGGTCATAAACTGCTTCTTAAATCTTTAAAATTGAAAGAAGCAATTGTTAAATTTAATAGTGATAGAAAGTTAATCTTTGCAATTTGTGCAGCTCCAGAAGTATTGAAAGAAGCTGGAATACTTAACAAAGTAACAATTACTTCATATCCAGGATTTGCTGTAATGGATTCAAATACAGGGAATGAAGTGGAAGTTTTTGGTAATATTGTTACAGGTAAAAATATGGAAGCAACTATTGTTTTTGCAGAAGCGGCAGCAAAAGAGTTTTTGAAGAAACAATAATTTTATCTTTATAATACAAAAAAGGAGTATTAAATGAAAAAAGAAAATAACGTTTCAAAAAAAATTAAAAATGCGGGTAAAAATGTTGGTCATGTAACAATTACATTTACTAAATTAATTATTATATTTATTTTATTAATAACAGCTATATTTGGTGGACTTGTATTTGCATTAATGCCTTTATGATTATGAATCGGAAATGTAAGCGGATGAGCTTGAGCATTCTTTGCAACAGGTATTGGAATATCAGCAGCCTTCACTTCAATTGGAAGAATTATAAATCTTGTTAAAAAAATAGTTTTTAGAAAAAAACCTAACCCAATAAAAGATGAAGAAGAAATAGTTGAAATAATAATTGTCAAAAGAAAAAAATAAAACCATCTAAGATGGTTTTTATTATTTTCTTACTAGACATACTTTGAAATTATCTTTTCAATCACTAGATTCTTAAACGGTTTATTTCTACCAATATGAGTTACTTCTAATATTCCTAATGTAACAAGCATTTCTAAATACTTAGTAACTGTTTTTATATTCAGTTTAGTTTTTTTAGTGATATATCCAGTAGATACTTTAACTCCTGAAAATACTCATTTAGTAACTAATGTAAACCGTTTTGATGCTTTGATCTCTTCTATATCAAGAACGCGTTTCATTTGTTTTTTAAATTCTTTTGCAAACTCTATTGATACTTTTAATGAATCATTAAGTATTGTAAGCATTATTTCAAGATACCCATTGAAATCTCCATTATCAGCCAAGCTTAATGCTTTGTAGTATCTAAGTTTGTTCTTAGATACAGAATAAGAAAAGATTGATGCAGGTACATTAAGTATTTCAAACTTAGATAGAATAATTGCGAACAACATCCTTCCAGTCCTTCCGTTTCCATCTGAAAAAGGGTGAATTCTTTCAAAGTCATGATGAATTAATAAAGCCTTAACTATATTATTCATATCTCAGTCTTCATTAATTCTTGTAATTAGATTAGAAAGCTCGTCTTGTATCTTATTAGCATCTATGCCTTTGTGAATGACTTGCCCTTTAGAATCCTTTATATTTACAGGTGTTTTTCTAATACCTATCTTCTTACCTCTAATTTCATTGTTCATATAAGTAATGTCGTGCATTCTAATAATTTCTTTATTAATTAGCCTTCTATGTGAATTCTTTAATGCATTTCTATATCTCACATAAGGAGAAGCATTGTTTTCAGTAATAAAGTCGTCTCCAGCTTCGTCAACTGTAGAATGTATATCTTCGATTTCATTTGACTTAAGTGTGTCTATTGTCTCAAGTATGTATGTTAGAAGATATGGGTTTTCCATATCAGCTAGTTGTAGGTTCACTTTACCAAAAAGATCCGTTGATACGATAAGCCTCTCCATTACTTCAATTGACAGTTTTATATTTTTCATATATCCATTTTAACACAAAAAATGGGTATATGGTAAAAACATGTCCTTTTTGGATATGTTAGTAAAGACAAAAGAAAAAAACTCAGTTAAGAGTTTTTATAATTAGATAAATATTGTTAAGTTAGCGTCATCTGATTCAGATACATAAGCAGCTGCTCCAGCATAACCGATTCCTTGAACAAGTTCTTCTTTTTTAAGTCCCATTAGATCCATTGACATAGTACATGCAATAATGTTTATACCCATATCAATTGATTGTTGAAGCATAACTTCTGGTGTTGTAACGTTATGTTTCTTCATAATTCCTTTAATCATTTTTTTACCAAGTCCACCCATGTTCATTTGTGAAAGAGGAAGTTTTGCTGCCCCTCTAGGCATCATTTTTGCAAATCTTCTTTCTACAAATCTTTTTCTAAGTTTTCTTGATGGTTTAACTCTTAAAGCATTAAGACCTCAGAAAGTTGTAAATATTGTAACTTCAGTTCCAAGAGAAGCTGCTGCTTGTGCAATTATCATTGCAGCAATCATTTTGTCATAGTCCCCTGAGAATAAAACAATTGTAGCTTTCTTTTTACCTTGAAGCATTGCGCTAGCCATAGCTTTAGTATCTTCATTGATCATTGTTCCAGTTTGACCTTTAGAAATAGTTGCAGTAACTCCATCGTTATCTGAAACTACGTTCATAACTGTGTGACCATTTTTTGTAGCTCAAACTTTAATGTCAGTTTCAAATCCGAAATCTGAAGCCTTAGCAATAATAACATCTCCGTCGTTTATTTCTTTAAGTTTTGTAGCAACTTTAAGAATTGGACCTGGACATGATAGACCTGTACAATCAACATCATATGTTTGTCCTGAAGCGTTTGCAGAAGCAACTGGTGCTTGTGTTGTAGCTGTTTGAGGAGCAGCAACAGTTTGTGTTGTTCCAACAACTGCTTGAGGAGTATAGTCTACAGCTTTTTTATAAGCTTGATAGTGGTGGAATCCACCTTGAATGTTTATAAGATTTTTATAACCCATTCCTGTTAATATACTTCAAGCATTATATGATTCATGCCCTGTATTACATAGTATGTGAATTTCTTTATCTTTATCTTGAGGTAATTTATCAGATTTTCTTAATTCTACTTTATCAATGTTAACTGCACCAGGCATTGATCCCATTGAAAATACTGTTTCTGGTCTAACATCTAATATGTAAGCACCTTCTGCAACATCAATAGCTCTGATTGTTTTAATATTTCTTTCAATTTCATTAATAGCAACAAGTGCAACAACATTAATAACATCTTTAGCAGATCCGAATGGAGGTGAATATGAAAGGTTAAGGTCAACTAAATCGTAAATAGTTGCTTTTGCTTGAATAGCAGTTGCAATAACATCGATTTTTTTATCTGTGTTTTCACCAACGGCTTGTGCTCCAAGAACTCTTAAAGTTTTCTTGTCAAAAATTAATTTCATAACAACTTTTTTAGCACCTGGGTAATAACCAGCGTGGTGGTTAGCTTCAATAATAGCAGTTCCTGCTTCATATCCTTCAAGACCAGCAGCAAATTCTGATAAACCAGTTTGTGCAGCACCTTTTCTGAATATTTTAATAATAGCAGTATTAAATGTAGGAGGTTGTTGGTCTTTAATACCAGCAATATGATTAGCTATTACTCTAGCTTGTCTATTTGCTCCTCACGCAAGTGGTGAATAAACTTTTTTACCTGTAATTGCGTGTGGTGTATAAACAATATCTCCACCAGCATATACATCTTTATTAGATGTTTGCATTTGGGCATTTGTAACAACAATTCCTCTATCATCAACTTTAATTCCGGCAGCAGCTATAAACTCTGTATTTGGTTTAATACCAGCTGTTGCAAAAATCATATCGTAAGAAATTCTTCTTCCATCTTTAAGAACTACTTCTTTTGTTTTAACATCAATTTCTTCTGTGAATGCTTTTAAATAAAGTTTAACTCCATTATCTGTTAATTCATTTTCAGCGATAGCTGACATATCTTTATCTAATTTAACAATTGTATCTGCAATATCAATAACTGAAACATCTCATCCAGCTTCAACTAGAGATTCTGCTACTTCTAGACCAATAAATCCAGCACCGAAAACAACTGCATTTCTAGGGTTTTGTTTTTGAATATATTCTGTTATTGCGTCTAACTCATCTAAATTTTTAAGAGTATAAACAGCTTTTTCTTTATCCATTCCTGGTATAGGAAGAACAAGAGCTCTTGTTCCTGGACCTAATACTAATTTATCATAAGTATCTGTCATAGTTTTACCAGACTTAACATTTTTGATTGTTACTTTTTTAGCAACTGTATCTATTTTTGTTACTTCGTGATAAACCTTAACATCTACATCGAAATCTTCTTTTAACATTTGAGGTGTCGCCACTTCTAATTTATCTCTTGAAATTTTTCCTGATAAGTTATATGGAAGCCCACAGTTTGCATATGATACAAACCCTGATTTTTCATAAATTGTTATTTCATGTTCTTCACTTAATCTTCTCATTCTTGTTGCGAATGTTGCTCCTAAAGCAACTCCACCTACTACTACTATTTTCATATTATCTCCTTATATATTTTCTAATACATATTAATTTTACAACAATATATCTTCTTTTTATTAACAAGTTGAATATCTTGTATAAGTGTAATAAACAAGTGTAAATAAAAAAGACCATAAGGTCTTTATTGGTGTCTAAACATATGGTACCCGAGACGGGACTTGAACCCGTAAGCCAAAGGCGGCAGGTTTTGAATCTGCTGTGTATACCAATTCCACCACTCGGGCATTTGGCAGGGGTAGCAGGAATCGAACCCGCAGCGACGGGTTTGGAATCCGTAGTTTTACCACTAAACTATACCCCTACTTTTTTATTACATATAAATAATATCATTGTTCCTTATAATAGAAACATGGAATATTTAATAACAAAAATAATTGATACGAATAAGACCACAAATTTTTCTTTTATAAATCCTAATAATAGGAAAGTAAATAATGGTGAAGCTTCTTTATTTACAAAACCTGGATTCAGTTGATCTGAAGATAAAGGTTTTTATAAAAGCGATTCTAAGGACTATGTTCTAATATATGGTTTTACTGAAATACAAGATAAAACGCAATTTTGTTCTATTAATGAAGATAATAAAATAATTGAAATAAGAAAGAAGATATACTTTTTAATTTCTCAATGAAATAGAGACAATAAAAAATAGCCTTTTGGCTATTTTTAAAAGTCTGTTCTTTTTCTATATCTTTTGTCTAGAATTTTCTTTCTAAGTCTAATTGATTGAGGTGTAACTTCTACAAGTTCATCTGGTTCAATAAATTCTAATGCTTCTTCCAATGAAAGAACTATTGCCCTTGGAACTCTGATGGCGTCATCTGCACCAGAAGACCTAACATTTGTCATTTGTTTATTTTTGATTGGGTTAACATCCATATCTTGTGATCTAGAGTTAATACCAATAATCATTCCTTCATAAACTTTTGTTTGAGGACCGATGAATAAGTCTCCTCTTTCTGAAATTTTTCAAAGTGAGTAAGCCATTGCTTCACCTTTATCTGTTGAAACAAGAACACCATTTTTTCTTGATTCAACTGTTCCTGCATGTGGTTTATACCCTGCAAAAGTTTTTTCAAGAATACCTGTACCTCTTGTAGTTGTGATAAATGTTTGACGATATCCAATAAGACCTCTTGTTGGAACATCAAAAGTCATTCTTGTTTGTCCGTTAGAAGGAACCATATCACTCATAATTCCTTTTCTTTCAGAAATTTGTTGTATAACAGCACCTGAATATTCATCCGCACATGTTACAACTGCTTCTTCATAAGGTTCATGTTTTTTACCATCAATTTCTTTGTAAATAACTCTAGGTTTAGAAACTGCAAGTTCAAATCCTTCACGTCTCATGTTTTCAATAAGAACTGAAAGGTGAAGTTCTCCCCTACCTTCAACTTTGAAACCTTCATCATCACCTTTAAGTGTAGAAACTCTAAGTGCAACATTTGTTTCAAGTTCTTTTTGAAGTCTGTCGTTAACTTGTCTTGAAGTAACCATCTTACCTTCTTTACCTGCAAGAGGAGACTTATTAACTAAGAAGTTCATTGAAATTGTTGGTTCTTCTATTTCAATAGGTTCTAATTTAACTGGATTAGCAACTTCACTTATTGTATCCCCGATTGTAATATCAGGAATTCCTGCAACAATAGTTATATCACCAGGCATAACTTCTTTAACTTCTATTCTGTCAAGACCTTTATTAACAAATAGTTTTGAGAATCCAATATTTTTTTGTTTACCAGCTTCATTAATTAATGAATATTTAGAGTTTGCTTTAAGAGTCCCACTAACTAATCTACCAACACCAAGTCTACCTAAGTAGTTATCATACTTAAGAGATGTAATTTGCATTAGTGCATCTTCTTGTGGTGTATGTGGATATGGAGGAACATGTTCAAGAATAACGTCAAATAATGGATCAAGATTCTTATCTTCATCTGACATATCTTTTTTCATATAACCGTGTTTAGTTGCACCATAAAGAATTGGGAATTCCAATTGTTCTTCAGTAGCATCTAATTCCATGAATAGTTCAAGAGTCATATCAACTACTTCTGCAACTCTTGCAGTATCTTTATCAATTTTATTAATAATAAGGATTGGTTTTAATCCTTGTTTAAGAGATTTTTCTAAAACAAATCTTGTTTGAGGCATTGGCCCTTCTGCTGAATCAACCAATAAAAGAACTGTATCAACGTTTCTCATAATACGTTCAACTTCTCCTGAGAAGTCGGCGTGACCTGGAGTATCAACAATATTTAGTTTAACTCCTTTGTATTCAATAGAAGCATTCTTTGAATAAATTGTGATTCCTCTTTCTCTTTCAATATCATCACTATCCATTACTTGTTCTATTCTTTCATCTCTTTCACCGAAAACTCCTGTTTGTTCTAAAAGTCCATCTACAAGTGTAGACTTCCCTGCATCAACATGGGCAATAACTGCAACATTAATAATTCTTTTCATTCTAACCTTCTCTCTTATTGGTTAATTATACATTTAAGTTATAAAAAAATACAAGTATATTAGTTTAATTTAAGATATTAATTTCTTTATTCTTGGCAAATCTTTTTTCATTGTTATTATTTCTTTTAGGGCACTTATTAGTGGTTCTATTGTTAGTGATTCATAAGAATGAGAAATTTTATCTCTTGTTCTTATCGCCATTCTCCATTGTTCTCCAATAGATTTTATATCATACCCGGCTCTGTCAAACTTCTTCGCAATCCCTCCGACTTCTTCAATTATTCTTATCATTGCTAGTTCATCATTGAAACTCATATCATCAGTATTAATCTTTGATGCTTGATTTATTATTTTTTCTAATCTTTGAAATTCTTTTTCATGATCACTAAACATAAATAACATCTCTTAACATTGTTTCTTTAGCCAAAGAATTTATATTTTTTATAGTCACTATATCAACATCAATAGTTCCAATAGCTTTTTTCATAATATCCTCAACTTTGAATAGCTCTTTAAAGTCAGAGTATTCAAAATCAACAACCAAATCAATGTCTGACCCAGGCTGATTTTCTCCACGCGAAAAAGATCCAAAAATCCCTATTGTTGTGATGCCAAATTTTTTAAGTAATACCTCTTTTGTTTTTTTAATACTCTTTATTATGTTTATTAATAAAAGAGGGTTATCGCTATCAATAATTTTAAGTGTTCTGTTACTTCTTTGATTTGTTATAAATGCTTCTCCATATTTGTCAATAGTTTCATAGACTTCTTTAAGTCCTTTTCTTTGTAACTCTGATGTGTTTATTATATTTTTCATATAAATATTATACATAAAACTTTATGTATATCTAAATCTTATTTTTTAGTTCTAACTTGATATTTTCGATAATTTTATTAATTTGTTTTATATCATATCCTCTAAAGCCCGCAGAAGTGAAGTGTCCTCCACCCCCTAGTTCTTTTGCATATTTTGAAACATCAATATTTCCCTTTGATCTTATTGATCCTCTGTAACTATCTTTATTAGTTTTTAATATACCAATATAAACTTCAAAACTTTTAATGTTAGAAAGCTCGGCTGTTATTGGTCTAATGAATTCGTTGTCTATTACTTCTTCAAATAGAAGAAAACCAATATTGTTTTGAATAACTATTTTAGATTTTAGTTTTTCTATTAGTTCTTTAATTTCTTTTGGCATTTCTAAAGAACTAATTAGCTCTTTTTTATTTACATCAAGTGATTCTAATATTTCAATAGTTCTTTTTGTAATGTTTCTTTGTGTTAGTCCTTCTGTGTCTGTTCAGATTGCCATAAAAATACCTTCCATACTTCTTTTAGAAATAATAAGTTTATTTGCAACCGCAAGTTCATATATTACTTGTCCAGTAGCAGGTCAATTATCACCACCAATTCCAATTAATCATTCTTCTTCTTCATGATGGTGGTCTATTTTAATTGATTCTATAGTTATTGCTCTTTTGTCAAATATTCTTTTCTTATTTGAAGTGTCTACAACAATAACTTGAGATGAGTTAAAATATTCGTCAGTAACATTATCATTCTCGTTTAAAAGACTCAAGTATTTTGGAACTTTTTCACCAGAAATTTTAACTTCTATGTTTTCTGAATTTTCTAAAATTAAATGTTTTAATGCAACAGCACTACCTATTGTGTCTCCGTCAGGATCAACATGTGTAAGTATTGTTATTTTCTTAGATTCAATTATTTTGTTTCAAATTTCTTTATAAAGTTTTTTCATATATTAATTATAAAAGAAAAGAGCTATAGCTCTTAATTACATTTTATTTGGTGCTTCAATATCCATTAGTTTTAATCCATTGTTAATAACAATTTTAGTAGCCTTCACTAGGTAAAGTAATTCTGCTTCTCTATCCGTTCCAATTATTTTTGTATTTGAATAGAATGAATTAAATACTCTTGATACTTCTATTAAATATTGAGGAAGCAAGTGCACTTTGTGTGAATCTGCCATCTTAATAATTAGTTCTGGAAATTTACTTAAAAGATTAATTAATTCAACTTCCTTATCTTTGTATTTACCAATCTTTGGAGACTTACCTGTTTCTAATAGTTTGAATGCTCTTGCATGAGTATACTGAACAGTAAATACAGGGTTCTCTGAAGATTGTTTTGTTGCTAAATCAATATCAAAATCAAAAGTTGAATTATTTGATCTATCTATCATATAAAAACGAGTTGCGTCTTTACCAGCAAGTTCTATTAATTCCTTAAGAGTAAATGAAGTCCCAAGTCTTTTAGACATTTTAAGTTCTTTTCCATCTTTAATTAATTTAACCAATTGTATAGTTAATACATCGAGTTTTTCAGAAGGAAGCCCGAGATAACCCAAAGCCACTTCCATACGTTTAATATAACCTATGTGGTCAGCACCTCATATGTTTATTAGTTCATCATATCCTCTTTCAAGTTTTACATTATGATAAGCAATGTCTGGTGTTAAATATGTATATTTACCATCTGTCTTAATTAATACACGATCTTTGTCGTCACCTTTACTTGTTGTATCAAGCCAAGTTGCTCCATCTTTTTTAAATGTATGTTTTTTTATTTTTTCAAGTGCAATATCAACTTTATTTTCATCATACATTTTTTGTTCTGAAGAATAAAGTTTGATATTCACTCCAAATGCTTTAAGATCATCTTTAATTATTTGAAGAAGCATCTTCTTGCTCTCAGATTTAAATATGTCTTGTACATCTTCATATTTGCTTTCCTTGTATTTGTTACCAAATACTTTAACTAACTCTTTGGCAACAAATACTATGTCTTGCCCTCTATATGTGTTTTCAGGAAGTTTAGCATCAATACCTAGTTCTTGTTGGTATCTAATAAATGTAGCTTGACCAAGAGTATCTATTTGGTTACCAGCATCATTTATATAATATTCTTGATCAACCTTATTACCCGCTTTAACTAGAATATTAGATAGAGTTGCGCCAAGTGCAGCACCTCTTGCGTGACCGACATGAAGATAACCAGTAGGGTTTGCAGAAACGTATTCAACATTAATATACTTGCCTTGATTTCCATTTCCATATTTATCTTCTTGTTCTATTATTGTTTTTAGGAAGTTGCTTAACTGATCTGCCTTTAAAAAAATATTAATAAAACCTGGAGAAGCAACTTCTGTTTCCTTTATAAAGTCGCTTTTAATTTTTTTAGAAATTTTATTAGCAATATCCATTGGATTCATTTTTAACTCTTTAGATAGTTTTAAAGAAATGTTAGTTGAAAAATCTCCGTGGCCTTTAGCTGGAGTTAATTGAACATTTGTTTCAATATCGAATGTTTCTTTTACAACACTCTCTATAAGTTTAATTATTTCTTGTTTCATAATTAAATTATAAAGTAATCTTAAGAATGAGAGATTAAGAGATAAAAATTATTTCAAAAAGAAAACCAGTGTTGCAGCAAAAATGAATATTAGTGATAATAAAAATAACACTTTCCATAATTTTTTATGCCAATCTAAATTCTCTTTATTATTTGCAATTCTTTGAAACCTCATATATGTTAATAAAAACATAAACAAAATAAGAAAAATTGCTGATATTCCAATTAGTACTGATAGTGTGGTTTGCATAATAAAATTATACTTTAATTATTAGTTTCCAATTTATTTTTAAGAAACTTAATAACCGCATCACCGTGTTTCTTGATTTCTTTCTTAAATTTAATATTTCCAAGCATACCATTCATTCCTACAACTGTTCCTGGTAGTTTTGTTGAAAACGAATACTTTAAAATGCAATATCCTCTATTTGTTGAAGTTATTTCATATGTAGTTATATTAAACGTTGTACCTTTTTGATTTTTACTTTTTCCAATATATGAAAGTATTTTATCTTTTTTATATTTTCTTATAAATACAGAACCATCTTTTGTTTTTATTCTTTCGCCTTCAAAAAAAACATCTAGTTTGTTTGCATTTTTTCCTGAGCCTTTTAAAAAGTTAGACATTATTTCTTTAAATAAAACATCAGCTTCTACATTTATATTACTCTTAACATTTTTAAAAGCTGTCCTTTTATATTCTGATGTTGATGAAACATACATTTTCTTGTTAAACTCTTCCATAAAGGTTTCATATTTTTTATTTATCATAATAAAATTATAAAGAAAAACTACCCAAAAGGGTAGTTTATTTAAAAGTTAATTAAGCTTTTACAGTAGTTGTTTTTTTAGCAGCTACTTTTTTTCCTTCTTCAGTTGTTGCAGCTTTTGCAGCAAGTTCTTTAGAATCTTTTGATCTCATCAAGAAAACAAAAGGTGTTCACATAACTGCGGCAATTGCGGCATTGACAATAGCAAGAACGAATCCTCAAGCAGAACCAGAGGCTATAAGCCCACCAAATCCAACTGGGATTGTTCATGGAATAAGGGCTTTAACTTTTGGAACTCCAAATCATTGGATACCGGCGTATGTTGTAATAACAAGTACTGGCATAATAAAGAATAATGGTATTGCAAGATACCCGTTTAATACCAATGGATATCCAAATGTTACAGGTTCATTAATATTAAATAATCCAGGACCCATAGCGAATTTTGAAATTTCATATTCCGATGATCCTTTTTTACCAAATATTAGCGTTGCAACCATTAATGGCAATGTTGCTCCTCATCCACCGATAAATACATAAGCATCAAATGTTCCTTGAACAAATACATTATCTGCTCCAGCAACATTATTTGCATAAAGTATTAATCAAATTGGACTAAATGCTCCATTAACAATATTTGTTCCGTGTAGTCCGAAGAATCAAAAGAATGATATAAGCAATACATATAGTAAAGCAATACCAATAGACCCTGATGCTGTACCAGCTAATTTAATAAATGGTTGAACAACTCCGGCATATACTGCATTAGTAAGAGTAATATCTCCACCATGCATTGGAATGTCTACAGACATAGTTGTATATTGTGTCGTATTGAAAACTTTAAGCGCTGCACCTAATTTATCTGGGTGAGGCCCAAGAATAACAAAAGTATTTTTTGAACCAATTGTTGGTACTGCAGCAGGTGTTGCTACAGCTTTAACTCCTGTTAATGCATCAACTTGTCCTTGTGTTAAACCCGCAGCATTATGGAATGAATACTGAACTCCAACTCCTTCTGAAAGAGCAGAGTTAGTAAAGTGGAAAGGCATTCAAACTAATAAGTTTAGAAGTCCCGCAGCTATAATAGTAAGAATAGCTGGAAATAGTTTAGCAAAAGCTTTTGAGACAGCTGGTGGTACACCTGCTGGCATGTTAATTGCCATTTTATTATCTTTCCCTAAAAATACAAATAGTTCAGTCATAAGAAGCGGAATCAAGATTGCTACTATTAGCCCTCTTGCGCCTATTCAGTACATACCTGCTTCTCATGAATCTGTAACCATCATGTTTGTTACTGCTAAGAATGATGCTAATGCAACCATACCAGCAACAACTGGTGTTTCACTTCCTCTAGATTTAGATAAGAAGTACCCAATACCAAATGCTACATATAATGACATAACACTAATAGTCCCAAATTGAATATATAACATTCAGTGGTTCATTATTTCAAGGTATTGAACGTAACGTCAACCATTTACATGGTAATCGTTAAACGCAGTTCAAAGTCCACCAAGTGTCCCTTGCCCTCCGCCTGTTGGAAAAATAACTGATCTTCATAGAACCGCTAATGCTCCAACAATAATAACTGGTGTAAAGATTGCAAAAGCATCTCTAATTGTTGAAAGGTGTCTCTGGTTCCCTAGTTTTGCAACTACAGGAACGAATTTTTCAGTCATGAATTTTTTAATTCTCATTAATGAATAATAAGAGCAATTATTATAAGAAATATTACTAAGATTGCTGCTGATGCATATGCAATGTTAGAGATTATTTTTACTTGCTCTTCCCCCCTCAACTCACCGTACGACTTCACAAATGACTTAACAATTGAATCAACCATTCAAAAAACAGTTAATACAATTCCTATTATAAATGCAGTAAGACCAAAACCTTTATGAGAAACTTCTGAGTCTAAACCCATTGCAGCTCCTGCAGTAAAAGTGAAGGCAATTACTGTAATAAGTAGCGCAGTCACATATGAAGACGAATTTACGATAAATTTCTTCATTTTTATTCCTTTCAATTATATTTGTATTCCCAATTGTCGAATGCAAATATGCTTATTATTTTATAAGCAATATTATTATACTGAAATGTGCTTATATAAGCAATAATGAAAAAATTTTCATAATTAGGAAAGACAAAAAAATGATAATTACTTATTATCAATTTTTTTATGCAACTCAATAAGCTCTTCAACTAATAATATTAGTGTTTGTGTTGTAAGCAGTTGGTCTTCTGCGTGAATAAACAGCACTTTAAATTCCAATTGTGTACCTTTTGCTTCTTCTTGAATAACTTCAAAGTGCATATGTGAAGCTTCGCCAATTTCTTTATTAGCATCATCCATTTTAGTTTTTGCAATATCCATTTTACCGTCTTTAGCGGCAAACAATGCCTCCATTGCAGACGATTTTGCTCCTCCTGCTGCAACAATAATTCCCATTGATACCTTTTCTCAATTTATTTTTGACATATTTCTCCTTTTCATATTATTATAGTTTAAAACTAATTTTCTAATTCATCAAGTTTTTTATAATTATCATCAAAGCCATTATCTTCTATAACTTTTTTTATTCAATGAGCCGATTTTTTTGGAAGTCTTTTCTGCGTGTCAAGATTTATTTCAAAAAACCCATACCTGTTTTTGAAAGCGTTATTTCATGATCAATTATCCATAATTGCCCACATATGATATCCGACAAGATTTGCACCATCTTGTATAGCTTTATGACATCATTCTAAATGCTCTTGAACAAACGCGATTCTATAATCGTCTTGTATTTCTCCATTTTTTCCTCTAAATCTTTCTTCATTTTCTACGCCCATTCCATTTTCTGAAATGTAGAAAGGTATGTTATTATATCTATCTTTCATTAACATTGACATTGCATATATATCCTCTGGAAATATTTCTCACCCTCTATGTATATTCATTCTAGCTTTTGGGTCTTGTCAATGTGTTGCGATTTTATCTATATCATTTGTGACCTTTTCGCCTTCATATTTTTTAAGCCTTGCAGGAAAATAGTAATTTGTCCCTACAAAGTCTAGTCTAACTTTAGAAATTTCTTCTAGTTCTTTAGCTGTTAATATAAAATTAGTCGCTCCCATTGTTTTAAAAATATCTTTTAATCCTTTTGGAAATGTCCCATTTATCATTGGATCAAGCATTCACAAATTATGTATTGTGTGGAATCGTTTTGCAGATGAAATATCACCATTATCTTTTTCATCTTTTGGATGACTTGGAGCAACATTGATTACTACCCCTATTTTTGAATTTCTTTTTTTAGAGTTAAATATGTTGACAGCCCTAGCATGTGCAAGAATCATTCTATTACCAAAATCAAAAGCTAATTGTGGATTATAAATTTTTGGTAAATGATAATTACCTAAATAACCAGCAAATATAGGAACAGATGGTTCATTCATTGTTGCAAACATGTACACTTTTGAATCAAATTCTTCAAATACGAATTTTGTATATTCAACAAATCTATTTACAACTTTCATGTTTGCTCATCCACTTAACTTATGAGCTCAATCTGGCATATCAAAATGAAATAAAGTCATAACAGCCTTTATATTTTTTTCATTTAATTCATCTAATATCTCATGATAAAACTTTACAGCTTCTTTGTCAAGATTTATACCATCTGGAAATAAACGTGCTCAAGAAAATCCTAATCTTACTGAATTAACATTTGAAACATCCTTTCACATTTTTATATCTTCTTTAAATCTATTTGAAAAGTCAGATGTAATACTTGGTCCAATTTTATTGTGAAACTCTTCAGGATATTCTTCAAAATGTAAGTCTCATTTAGTCCTACCTTTTTTATTTCTCCCATGGCCTTCTGCTTGTTCTGCAGCCATTGCTCCACCTCAAAGGAAATTTTTTGGAAAAGTTCATTTTGACATAATTTAAATTTCACCCCTCCTGCTATGAAACCTAATTTAAAGATATCTTCTGCATTTATTTTCCCTATCAGGTTTCTAGCTTCTTGTTTTCTATCATCTATTTTTTTTGTAATAATATGTAATTCACCTTTATATCTGCCTAGTTTTTCATTTAAAATAAGAACATCTCCTATTTCAAAAAATTTGCCAGAATTGTTTTGTTCTATTTTTTCTTCTTTATAAGTTATTCTAGGAATAGCCGATCTAATGAAATATCCATTAAAATCTGGTCTATTACTATGCATTTTTATGATATTGCCTTCGAAATCTATTTCTCTATCAAAATTAAATATTGACTTTTCTATATTTGTTATATTCTTTACTAGCTTAACATTCAATTCAACAATGCCGCTATTTTTTATTCTTTTATATACTTTTAATACTTGTTTAATTTCGTCAAAATCTTTTTTTGTAGCGCCTTGTTGAGAAATGATAATATCGTCTATTACATTTAATGCAAGTAATGAAGTAACTTGCTCAGATAAAGACATATCTCTATGTTCTTCTATTGTGGGCATGCCTTCATTAATATCTCAAGGCCCTATCCCATTTCTTTCTTTAGTAAGAGTAATAAATGCAGCGACTCTAATTCCTTTTGCCTTGAAGAAAGATGAAAGTTCAATGAACCTCTAATATTTCAAACCAGTATATCTCATTGGATAAAAATTATGACATGCAATCAATTGTTCGGCATTTCCACCTTTTTTCAATGTAGCCTCAATTGTTTCAGACCCTCCTGAAGCATTAAGTTCAATTTTCATACCTATCTTATTGTTTGAAAGTTTTGATTCTACAATACCCTTAAAATCCTCATCAAGTCTTATTCCTGTCGCTCCTAGATTTTTGAAAAAATCTAGTTCTGTGTTTTTGAGATTGAAAGATCTATAAAAATCTGGGTTAACATCTACGATGACATCAAATCCAGAATCTTTCCCGTATGTAAAAACTTCTTTAAACATGGAAAGCTTCTTATTTCCATTAATGTCATCTTCTATTTCCAATAAATTAGCAAAGATTCTCTCGAATCCAGCTTCCTTTGCTGCATCAATATATTTTAAGGTTTCTTCTTTACCAACTTTTTCCGGGTATATTGAAATCCCTAACCTTTTTTTCATAATTCTCCTTTAAATAAAAACGGACATTAGTCCACTAAGTTCTTCGCAAAATTGTAAACATTTTCGCCTTTAGCCATTGCGTAATCTGCGGCAGGTATAACATCAACAGGTACTTTCCCAGCAAGTTTTTTAAATGTTGGAAGCATAAATCTAACTTGTGGCCCTAGAAGAACAACATCATATTTATCTAATTCTCCCTTTGCAGCTTCAGAACCTTTAGCGATCGCTGATCCTTTAATTCCGTTCTCTTTCATATAATCATTTATTGTTTTTTCAAGCATTGATGTAGACATCCCCGCTGAACATGCTAATAATATTTTCATTTTTCTCCTTATATTTTCAATTTAATTATACACCTTATTAAATTGTTAATATCCAAAAAATAATGTTGCAACTTAATTTTCAAGGGTATTTTTATTTTAAACAACTATTTCATTGATCAATATGCTGCACCAAGAATTCCAGCATCGTTGCCTGTTGTAGCTACCACTATTGGCGTTGAATCATGGATAAAATCTAGTTGTTGTTCCTTTACAAGCTTTGAAATTAAATCCGTAAGCGGCTTACCTATATATGATGGTCCGCCCCCTATAATAATTAATGATGGATTTATTGCTGTTTCCATTATTGCAATATGACTAGCTAGTGGTCTTAATGATTTAGTAAATGCTTTAATTAAATCCTTATCTCCACTTATGAAATCCTTGGCAGATTCTTTAACGCTTATTTTTTTACCTGTTATCTCAAATATAGATTTTTCTATACCTGTTGCAGAAGACATTGGTTCAATACAATTTTTAAGCCCACAAGAACATTGACGTTCATTTTGAAAATTTCCTCCATGCCCTAATTCACCCGCATATCCGTTTTCTCCAAATATAAGTTTTCCGTCTATTACGATGCCTCCACCAAGTCCAGTGCCAAGAGTATATAGAATTACTGAGTTCTCTCCCTTTCCAGACCCAACTCAATATTCTCCTAAAGCAGCTGCATTCGCATCATTTAAAACTTCAACATGTGTCCCTATTTTATTTTCGAATTCTTTTTTAAACTCATAGTTTTTGTAACCAAGATTACCAGATAGAACTATTACCCCTTTGTCATGATTTATAAACCCTGGAACAGCGCACCCAATTGTTTCAATATCATTAATGTTTATTTTATTTTTTTCTAATGTAAAAATTATATCTTCAATTAAAGACTTTGGATTAGTATCAATTACTATTTTTTTAATAATTTTTTTATTAACAACAACACCTATTTTTGTTGTTGTACCACCTATATCGATTCCTAAATTCACAAATAAATTATAGAGCAATACTTGGAATACATTTTAAGTCTTAAGATTATTTTTAATAATGACAGTTTCTAGTCTTGTTGAAATTAGACCGACCTCAACAATGAGATCTTCAAGTTTATTTCATATGTCTTTGTTGAACTCTAGTTGATTTTTTGTGAATTTAAGTACTGTTCTTTCAAAATTATTTTTTCCATGCATCTCAACTCATTTTAAATTTATCAAGAACTCTTCTTGTTTCATAATTAAATTATAAAATTATAAAGTAATAGTCTTATTTAAACCAAATATAAGAAAAACTTAAAGTTACAATAATGTAATAGTTTATAATTTATTTATATTTAAAGGAGAGAGAAATGTTTAATAAAAAAAATAAAAGCAATGACAATGAAATACTTTCAGTAATAGCTGGTAAAGTTAATACTTTAGCATCTATTAAAGATGGAGTGTTTTCAGAAAAAATGCTTGGAGACGGTGTTGTAATTGAAATTGAAAAAGGAACAAAAGAAATAACTGTGCTTGCACCAGTTTCAGGACAATTAGTTACTGTATTCCCAACTGGACATGCATATGGTATTAAAACTAAATCAGGAGTTGAAGTTTTAGTTCATATAGGAGTTGACACAGTTAACTTAAATGGTGAAGGATTCAAATCTTTAGTAAAACAAGATGCAAAAATTAAAGCTGGAGAACCAATGGCAGTAGTTGATGTTGTATCAGTTTCTAAAAAAGCCCCTTCTGTTAACCCAATAATTCTTATTACATCAGGACAAGCAATTAAAAATGTTGTAAAAGGTAAAGTAGAAGCTCAAACAAAAGTATTTGAAATATAATTATTAAGGCTAATGCCTTTTTTTATTTCAAAAATAAAAACGCCCAACCTAAGTTGAGTGTTTTTTAATTATAAAACAATTATTTTTTCATTAAATTGTTAATTTCGTCTGCGTACATTTCAACTGTTGGACCCATAATAACTTGGTATCCTCCAGTAACTTTCATTGAACCCATTGCTTTTGTTTTACCAATAGCTGCTTTGTTCACTTTTGAATTGTCTTTTAATACAAATCTTAATCTTGTAGCACAATTACCTAACGATTTAACATTAGATACACCACCAACAGCTTTTAAAATAGCTTTTGAGTCGGCTGTGTATTTGTTATCACCTTTAGCAATTGATGCTGTTTTATTTTCATCAAGTCCACCTGAAATTTCATTTGTTCCTCTACCTGGTGTATTAAGATTAAATTTATTAATCATAAACACTGAACCGAAGAAGTAAGCTGCTGCTGTACCTGCTCCAATTACTCATATTCATAGAGGGTTTGCAATAAATGCATCGAAACCAGATTTGTTTGCGTGAATTAAATCTAATGATTTAGGAACTGATAATAGGTAATCGATGAACCCTGCTGAGAATCCAAATCCTATTTGAATACCCATCAGTCCAACAATGAATCCTACAATACCTGTTAATACAGCATGCATCGCAAATAATGCAGGAGCTAAGAACATGAATGAAAATTCAATTGGTTCTGTAATTCCTGTAAAGAATGATACGATTGCTGATCCAGCAAATAATGAAGCAACTCTTGTTCTTTGAACATTTCCTTTTGCTTTATATCAAATGGCTGCTGTAAGAGCTGGTAGACCAAACATCATAACTGGGAAGAATCCTGCTTGGAATGTTCCTGATGTGTTGGCAACACCGTCTATACTTGTTACATCACCATTAAGGAACATAAAAATGTCTCCATTAATAACTTGACCACTGTGATTTACCATTGAACCACCTAGTGAAGAGAATCAGAATAATGTATTTGGAACATGGTGTAGTCCAAATGGTATCAACATTCTGTTTATGATTCCATAAATACCCATAACTCCAGCATTAGCATATCTGTTACCAGTAGCTGATGTTAAAGCGTCAGAGAAGTAATAAAGTAATACTCCTATTCATGGGAATATAAGTGCTCATAAAATACCTGTTAATGTTCCTGCCATAAGAGCAAGAACTGGTATTAATCTTCTTCCTGAAAAGAATCCTAATACTGAAGGCATTTCAAGACCAGAGAATTTATTGTATACAAATGCAACAACTCCTCCGATTGTGATACCTGCAATAACGTTATTAATTAAAATAGCGTCATAAGAATCTTTAAATCCTCCGGCTGAATTTGTAGCTGGAGAAGAGAAAATCTTATGGAACCCTGTTCCTTGCCCTTGTCCACCTAAATCAACGCTTCCATAAACATGGCTTATTAAGTCTAAACTAGTAGAACTAATAAGTTTTGTTAGTAAGTAAAATGTTACTAACCCAGCAATAGCTGCTTCACCACGGTTATCTTTTGCAAGACCGAATGCAACACCTACAGCAAAAAGCATTGGTAAATTGTCAAATACAGCTCCACCAATAGCGCCCATAATACCATTTATTATTGTAGCGAATTCTGTAGAATTACCGAAAACTCCTGCACTCATTCTTAAGAATATAGCTGCAAAAGGCATAATTGCGATTGGGAAAAGCAATGCTTTACCTATTCTTTGTAGTTGACTACCCATTCTTTTAAATACTGAAGGAGTAGAATTAATTTGTTTTGTTTTAGTCATTAATTTTTACCTCTCTTTCTTTCTAAGAATTTAATACCAACTGTTGTACCAAGGGCACCAAAAATACTTATTGTAAATACAGCTCCTAATGAAGCTAGTGCATTATCGTAAGATTTTTTCTCAGTTGTTTTTAATATGTTGTGAGCTTCCATTCTTCATACTGGTTTATCAGAATTTTTTGGAAGTGCAAACCCAGTTATTGCAATAACTTTACCATTTACTAGTTTCAATGTTCTGTTTTTGTTTTGTAGATCTCATATTGGGTTTGTTACGTCTCCATTATTTTTAATATAAATTAATTTTGCATCAAGAGCTTTATTATAAAGAGGTTTCTCAACTGTAGACCCGTTTTTCAATGAATTCAAAATAGTGTTTGGTTTGTCATTGTTTATTTCGTTAACAAACTGAGTTTTAGCTGAAACTGTTGAGCCAGCTACAAAAACTTTGTTAGTTACATGTGTATCTTCGGCTTTTACATTTTCTATTTTTGTAGATGTTTTAGTTAATGTAGCAGCTAAAATTACAAATGTTAGTAAAAATACTAAAACTGACGATCAAAGACCTGTTTGTAATCAATCTTTTCATGTCATCTTTTGCATTTTTGTTTTTATTTTTGTAAACATTTTTTTCCTTTCTGTTTATATTACTGAAATGTGCACATTCCAGTAAAAAAATATACGCATATTTAAATGCATATATATTATAACTTTTTAAAAAAAAATATTCAATAATGAAAATATTTTCATTTTTAAGTCTTAAGATTGTTCTTAATAATGACAGTTTCGAGCCTTGTTGAGATTAGACCAACCTCAACAATGACATCTTCAAGTTTCTTTGATATACCCTTGTTGAACTCTAGTTGATGATCTCAACGCTCGTCATTTTTCTTTTCGAATGATGTTGTTCAGTTAGTGAATCATTCTGGTGCTTTTGATTTCATCATCATTCCTTTCGTGTCGACTATGACCTTGTAAGAGTTTGGAACTCATTCAAGTTCTCCACCCTTCTCTTTTGTGTACTTAACAAAGTTCTTTTGAACATTGTTTAGCTTCCTACTAATTATAACATTCTTTTCTTTACCCATATTTTTCTCCTTTTCTATACTTATATATGTAAGAAAATATTGGAAAGTTTAAAAATTTGTGAAAAAGATATATTTAATTCCTAAATCTATTTTATTCTTTTGCAATATTCTTGGTGAAAATATTTTCAAAGTGATTATAATATTTTAGATATGAGAAGAACAAAAAACGACCAAATACTTTCTGATTATTTTAATAATAAATCTCTTTCAGGAGATACTATTCCTTTCATGACAAAAATTAGTAAGGATACTGGTGTTTCAGTAGCTACAATTTCTAGATTTGCTTTAAGAAAAGGTTTCTACAATTTTGCTGAAATGAGAGCAAAATTTAATACAAGTCTTGATAATGAAGACTTCAGTGATAAAGGGCTTTTAAACTTTATTAAAAAAGCAAAAAAACACAATATATATATTGTCAGTTCTAAATCAACAAGAATACTTGCTTATCATTTAGAAATGAGACTAGAGTCAGTCGGTATAAAGACTTCTATACTTGTTAATAACAAATACCTTGTTGATGACTATAAAGAACTTGAAAAAGATGCAAGACTTGTATTCTTTTCAATTTCAGGAGATACTGTTTCTTTCCATAAGTGAGTTGAAACAAATCAAAAGAATGAAGTTGTTTTTATATCAACAATTAAAACAAAAGCAAAAAGTGACTTCACTAACTTTATTACACTTTCAGAATACAAACCAATGTCGTCTTCAAAACTAGATGCTTGTAAAAGTGTTAATCAAATGTTTAACTGATTAGATAAGATATTAAATATTTATCAAATTGATTCTAAAAAACGTTAGTTATCAATAAAGACCCGTATATCAATTCTCAAACAAGAAGAACACTCATTACAGAGTTAAAAACAATCATCATTTGTTTTGAACTCATTTTTTTATTAAGAATTGGTCCTATTTGTGATCCAACAAATGATCCAATTAAAACAATTAACGGTAAGTATCATGCAAGCCCGTTATCTTCAAAAGAAGAAAACTGACCAGATGCGCCGGCTGTTATTATATTAACAATAGCAGTTGGCATCTTTAAAACTAAAGATGTTACTGCTGCATTTTTTAATTTCATGCCAAGCCCTATAACTAGTAGAGGTATATATAAAACTCCTCCAGATAGACCAAAAGTACCTGCCATTAATCCAATCATCATTCCAAATATAGGCAACATATAAGGTTGTAGTTTTTTTATCTTTATTTTATCTTTAAGATTTATTAAAACACTTACAAATATAATTACTCCAACATATAAAAAGTGAAAGTATGGCTTCATTGAATCTGTATCCAATAATGGGCCGATAAAATATTCAGAAATTATTGTAAGTGGTAGTGTACCAATAAGAATAAGTCCAGCACTCTTTCAATCTGGTTTCATTTTTAATCTAAGATATTTAATAGCACCAAAGATTGAAAGAAGAACTATTGATGAATAAGCAATAAGTTTTGCTGGAAGATTATTACCTCCACCTATTACTATTAATAAAAGTGGAATTGCAACAAGCCCACCGCCAAGCCCCATTAAAGAAGCTAGAACTGAAGAAAGAAGTCCTATTAGTATAATTAGTGGAATCATTGCTGTTGTTGACATAGTTTAATTATAATACTAAAAAAATAGCTAATGCTATTTTTTAACAACAATAATGATGTTTAGAATAAGTGCTGCTAATCCTACAAATGGGATTATTGATAATACACCAGTAATTCCAGCTGCAAGCCCAAGACCATTTGATTCTTGTGCTCCTTTAATGATTTGTATTATTCCTATTACAAACATTGCGATTACTATTATGTAAGAAATCATTCTAACAATTCCCCATGAAGTTGAAGTGTCGAATTTAAACATGTTCCCAAACATGTGTCCACGTCCCTCAAGAATTCGAACGATTATAGTAAATATAACCATTACAATTGCAAGTATAATTTGATATTTTGCTAATTTTTTTGTCATTTTTTAACTCCTTTTTTCTTTTTTAATTATATAGCATTAAAGAAGATACTCATTTGTGCAATAAAAGTTTTTCCTGAATCTAAAGAAATTATTTCTTCTCTTTCACTTATTGATTTAGAAACCTGTCCTTCAGAATCACTTCTTCCATATCAAGGTTCAATACAAATAAATGAATCATTTTTTGGTTTTCACAATTGTAGATTTTTTGAGTCAAATGAAACTTCGACCATTGTTCTGTTAATTTCATATATTACATTTTTAAATTTTGAGTTCTTAAAAACTAATGTATCAAACTCTTCACCAAATTTCATTTTAGAAATGACATCCATATTAGTAAAGTCTTTTGTAAGCTCTCCGTCTAGATTTATTAACTGCGCTTTTTCTTTTATGTTTAGTTTTGTTTTATCATCAATAATAAATGCAGGATGATAACCAAAATTAAAGAATGCTTTATTCTTTCCTAAGTTCATTATTTTTGTCTCTATGTTTAATCCTGTATCTATTATTTTGAACGAAACATTAATGTCATATGAAAATGGATAATCTTTATCAGCAACTTTAAATGTTTGTATGTCGATAGAATCTCCAGTTACATATCCTGTTCAAGAAAGCTTATTTCATCATCCATGTTTTGACATTTTATATTCTTTATCATCATGTCAAAACCCTTTTGAAACACCAAGCGAAGGGAAAATTATTGGGAATGTTTTTGTTCATCCTTTTTTGCCATCATGTAAAAACTCTTTATCTTGGAATTTTAATGATGTAAGTTCACCATTATCATTTACTACAATCTCTAATTCATTTTTTATTAATTTCATATATTAATTTTACAAGTATTATTAAAAAATAAAATAAAAAATATAGGCATTGCCTATATCGAAGTACTAACTTACCTGCCGGTATTCTCATATGGTTTACCTGCAGCCTTTGGGGCGGAGGATTTCATAGAGAAGAAAGGAAGAGTAACCAAAATAGTTATATATGGAATCATATAGATATATCATTTTGATTCTCCAAGGTTTGGTGCATATACATAAGCTAATATATATATTAGTGAAAATACAAATGATCCAATAATTATTCATTGCATTCTTCATTGCCCAAGTATTAATATTGCAAGCGCTATGAATCCCATCCCAAATACTGCTGAGTTAAACGATGAGAACTTAATAAATGCAGAAACTGCTAATCCGCCAGCTAGTCCAGCAAGAGCTCCTGAAATTATCATTGCTATATGTTTAATTTTATATACAGATACTCCTGATGCTGCAAGAGCATGTGGATTTTCACCAGCAGCTCTTAATCTTAGCCCAAATGATGTTTTACGCATAAGCAAGAATAAAGAAGTTATAAGTACACCAACTACTGAAGCAATTATTAATTGGATTTTCCAAGCTTCTAATCCACCTTCAGAAGGATAAACAGTAATAAACTGATAATCCGTAGTTGGAAGGAATTGTTGTCCTCCTGAAATTGCTATCAATATAACTAATGAAATAATTGGTGCTAAAACATTAATAGCAGTACCAACAATAACATGATCTCCCTTAAGGTTTATAGCAGCAAATGAAAGTAATGAAGTAATCATTATTGAAAATATCATACTTACCATTAGAGCGATTAATGGAACATACCAATCTAAGTGGCCAATTGAATCAACAAGTAGCTTAGCAGTCATTACATAACCAATTGCACCCATAATCATTCCACCATTAATCGCAAGATTTATTGTTCCTGATCTTTCAGAGAATAATCCTGAAGCTGAAGCAAGAGCATAAATAGCAAATAATATAAATAGTCCGCCTATTATAGAAGTAGTCATTATTTGCCTCCCTTAACAACATTGCTTGGTTTATGCTGTGTCTTATAAAAATCTATTTTTGATTTAATTAGTTTCACAGGTCTTAGATATAAGAACAACGTTGATATTGCAACAAAGTAAGTAATAACACCAGAGAAAATCATAATTACATCAGGAGCAAAACCAGCAATTATTATTCCATTTATAGGACCTGATAAAACTCCAAATAATATTGCTGAAGGAATTATTGCTAAAGGATTAAGCATTGCAACAAGTGCAACGGCTATTCCTGCAAATCCTTCTTGTATAGGAGCTTCAATTCCTGGTATTGAGTTATACGATAAGAAGAACATAACAAACCCCGCTAGTCCTGCAATTGCTCCAGAAATTGCAAATGTAGAAAGCATTAGTTTTTTAGAATTATATCCAGCATATTGAGAAGCAGTTGAGTTCATACCATTAGCTATTAGTTTGAATCCACCTTTAGTTTTTGTTAAGAAAACTCAAGCAGCTAATGCAGTAAATATAAGAACGAATACTGAAATTATTGTGTATAACCAAATATGTCCTTGTACAAAGAACATATCTGCGCCTGCACCGTCTACTGGTCTCATTGCATTAAGATTTTGATTATTGTTGTTAAGTTTTACAAAATATACAACTATTCAGTTAATCATTATTGTTGATATAACTTCATTAACTTTAAAGTAAACTTTTAATACACCAGCTATCATAGAAGTTAAAGCCGATCCTATAACAACAATAAAGAACATAATAAATAAAGTAAGAGATTTGTTTTTTTGTAAAAAACTCATTGAATGAATTAAGTAATAACCAAGTAACGCTCCTGCAGTCATTTGCCCTGAAACTCCAATATTTAAAATACCAGCTTTCATACCAAATCCTATTGCAAGCCCAGCTAATCCTAGTACTGTTATTTTATTAATAAGTGAGGCTGCTGAATCTGAATTTAAGAAATCTTGTTTAAATAAAGATGCAAGAATATGATTAGCTCCTTTGAATCCATATAAAGATAATATTATTACATAAGCAATTACAAAACCTAATACAACAGATAGAATAACATTTCTAATAGAAAATGTTGGAGTAAAAATAAAGTTCTTAACTTTTTGTGTAAAAGAAATATCTTTTTTAGTTTGTTCCATTATTTACCCCCTGCCATTAGTGAACCAAGCATTGCTTTTGATAGTTTGCCTCTTTTTGAAGTAGAAACAATTCTTCCTTCATACATAACTATGATCCTGTCTGAGACTTGCATAATTTCTTCTAGTTCTCCTGAACTAAGAAGAACGGCCATTCCATCGTTTCTTGCTTCTATTATAGATTCATAAACATTTCTAATAGCACCAACATCAAGACCTCTTGTCGGATGTGCTGCTAATAGTAATTTAGGTGCACGTTCAATTTCTCTTGCAAGAATAAGTTTTTGCTGATTACCACCAGAAAGCTTTCTAGCTTTTATGTGACTTGAAGTAATTCCTCTAATGTCGTACTTTTCAGTAAAGTATTCTAAACGAGACTTAATGTCTTTGTAATTAATAAATCCGTATTTTGAATAGAAATCAATATCTTGAAGAACAGAGTTTTTTGCAACAGAGTAATCTAATACAATTCCATACAAATGTCTATCTTCAGGAATATGAGAAATAAGTGTTTTTGGTTTTTTAAAAAGAATTCTAGAGTGTTCTATTTGAATCTTAATTTTCTTAGCATTTTCTTTCATTACTTTCTTTTTAGCTTTGTTCTCTTCTAAAAATATTAGATTCTTTAATTCACTTAATTCATTTTTTTGTATATCTATTGCGTCTATGAAAGAAGCCTTGATAACAGGATCCATTTTTTTGAGTCCTTGCATATCAAAGTATCTTTCATAAATGTCTCTGTCTTGAATCTCTGTTCCTGAAACTGCAATTTTTCCATTTACTTTTATTAACCCTGCTATTGCCTTAATTAATTCTGATTGTCCATTACCATCAATTGCAGCTATACCGACTATTTCACCAGGTTGTATATGTAGATTTATATCTGATAAATCAGAATCGTATCCACTACTTTTGTATGAAACGTCTTTAAGTAAAAGAACATCCTCTTTTTTATAGTCAACTTGTTTTCTTTTAATGTTATTCAACTTAAGGTTAACTTCTTTTCCTACCATTAACTTTGCCATTTCTTGTTCAGTAACTTTAGATACTTGTTTAGTATCTATATACTTACCTTTTCTTATAACAGTAACTCTGTCAGCTACTTCTTTAATTTCTGGAAGCTTATGAGTAATTATTAAAATTGTTTTCCCAATTGTCTTCATAAATTTAACCATTTTTAAGAATGATTTAATTTCTTTTGGAGTAAGAATTGATGTTGGTTCATCAAAAATAATAATTTCTGCATCTCTTCATAATATTTTAAGTATCTCAACTTTTTGTTTCTCTGAAATTGAAAGTTCACTAACAATTGTTTTAAGATTAATCTCGATATCAAATTTTCTAGCAATATCTCTTATGACATCATAAGAAGTTCCTTCTGCTTTATGAAGTTTTTCGTATCCTAAAATTATATTTTCTTCAACAGTCATATTTTCAACTAGTTTAAAGTGTTGAGGAAGCATTGCAATTTTTAATTCATTAGCATGTCTTGGATCTTTTATGTTTACTTTTTCTCCTCTAATTTTTATATAACCTGATGTTGGTTTATATAGTCCAAAAAGAATCGACATTAATGTAGATTTACCAGCTCCATTTTCCCCAAGTAATGCATGAACCTCATTTTCAAAAACTTGAAAGTGAATTTTATCATTTGCAACATTAGAACCAAATGCTTTTGTTATTTTATTAAAAGATACTATTGTTTTTTTAGGCACTATGATTTCCCCTTGCTAGCAATTTCTAAAAACCCGCCATATTGATTATATGTATCGATTGCATCTTGTTTTTTACTTTTGGCCGAAAGACCTTCAGAAATATTTCCTGCATGTGCATAGGCAAGTGCATCTTTGTAAATTTGTTTTGATTCGATAAGCGAAGTTCCTTTTAAAGAGTTTGAAGGTATGAACCCAGTTGGCTTTGTCAGATTTTCAGAATCTTTCTGTGTATGCCCATGATTTAGTAATGATTTTTGAACTTCTTTTTGAAATTTTTGGAAAGCTGTGTTATTTGTTTCCATTTTTAGACTAAATTTCTTGAAAGGTTTATGAGGTAAATTTCTATTTTCTAATTCTTTAATTGCGTATGCCGTAGAAATATATACACCTTTTATTGCTGAACCCAATAAATAATCCGGATTATATACTTTTGATTGATCAACATCAACTCCAATGGCATAAACAGTTCCTTTTTTAGAATCTGAAGCTATTGCTCCAATAACATCACCTGTTTGTGGCCCTGCGACTGGCAAGATCATTTGTACGTCTTTGTTTATATATGCTTGTGCTATTGAAGTTCCTTCTCCTGCATCGAAAGAATTCGTAAAGTCTTTGGCAGATGCTTTTGTCCCACTAAAGAAAACTGGTTCTATTGGTTGAAGTGTTGCTTTGTTTGTTTTGGGTGTTGTTTTATTTGTTTTAGTTGTTGTTTTATTTGTTTTAGGTGTTGTTTTAAGTGTCGCTTCATTCGAATTGAAGAAATGAATTCCTTGAAGATATCCATCCATATATGAAGTAACTCCATATGGAATTGGAACTCCGCCAAATGTAGCTGCTTTGATTGGACTAGAAACATGTTTTATTAAGTTGAAATATAGACCTCCATAAACTGCAGCTAAAAAACCCGATTCTTGAGAAGCATATCCGAGATTGTAAAATCCATTTTTGTTAGCTGCAGCTTCATCTGGTGCGAAACCATCAGGTGAAATATATCTTGCTTTAGGATATTTAGAATGATATCTTTTTGCAAATGCAATTGCATCTCCTCCTGAAGAATCTGAATGAGTAAATCCTGGTAACACTAAAGTTCTTGAGCCTTCTTTAAGTGCAGAGAGATATGCTTTTTGTAAAAGAGTCGTAGTAGTTGTTTTTGGTTGAGAAAATCCGAAAGTTTTATTTACTCCTGAAAGCATTGTATAGTTTTGAGCAGCTTCAAATGCTGATTGATTAAATGATTTATCTTTAACAGATCCAGCATCTGTAATTACTTGAATGTCTCCATAGTACTCATAATTTTTCCCGTAATTAGTACCACATGAAACTACAGTTGCAATAGGCGCAACTACTAAGATAGATGATGATAATCCAAAAGCAAATTTTTTGTTTATTTTCATTTATTCTCCTGTACTAAAATTATATTCTAAAAGACCATTAAAACTTTTATATTTAATAAAAAACATAGGCACTAGCTCTATGTATTTATTTTTACCCTTTAATTGCTGACCCTTGTCTTGAAATAGCTTTCATTATACGTTTCCTCATTAAGAAATATATTATAAACATTGGTAGAACAGCTAAAATAGCTGCAGCCATTCTAACATTTGCTAATAACTCGCCCTTCGAACCATCATCCAATAATTCGTTCCCTGTTGTAAAAACTCAAGTTGTAATTACTTGAAAACTTCCATCAGCCGGCAACAATATCGCTGGTCACATATAGGAATTTCATGCAGCAAAAGCAGTTAATATTGCAACCGTTCAAATTGTCGGTGTGACCATCGGTACTGCAACTTTCCAAAAATATTTTTGCCCAGAGACTCCATCAATTAAAGATGCCTCTTTTATTCTGTCTGGAATTGCTTCAAATGCATTCCTAAACATATATGCAGAAAAAACTGAAGCAATAAAAGGTAAGAATAACGCATTAAATACTTTTGCCCCTGTTTGCCACCCTAAATTAATTATCATTTTATATTGTCCGACAGTAAGCGCAACTTCTGGAATCATTAATAATGCTAAGAAAAAACTTCACATAAGCTTTTTAAAACGTCATTTTTTGATAGCAAATGAATATCCCATCATCATTGTTATTATTAATTTGAAAACAATGGAAACAGCAGTAACAGATAAAGTCATAAAAATTGCTTTTCAATAACCATCAGCCATTGCTCTCCCAAAATTATCTCAATGGTTTCCCATTGACAGGTGACTTGTCGAGTGGTCCTTTACCGTTGCATCAGACATAGTTGCTGTAGCAATCATAAAATAAAATGGAAACAAAATTATCGCGCCAAAAAACGCTAAAGTAAATAATTTCATAGCTAAAGAAGTAATTGTCCACCCGATAGAAGAATCTGAAGCTTGTCTTGTTAATTTTTCCGCTTTCTTTGAAGATATTATTTTATTTCTTCTAGATAGAATTCTTAATTTTGTTTCAAACACGCTTTTCACCCCATTTCTCTGACAATTTTGTAGAATAAGAAATCCCATTTCTTAAAATTATAGAAAATGAAATACCTATCCCAACTAAAACAAGTGATGCCGCTCCAGCTGCTTTAAAATGCCCATTTTTCACTAGTTTGAAAACATACAGCATCATTGTTCCACCACCATTAATATTTGCTTTTCCAGGGTCATTGTTATAAAGTGCTAATGGGAAAACTTTTATCGCACCAATAATTCCAACTGTTATAAGGAAATTTGTTGTCCTTTTTATTGATGGTAATGTAATTACAAAAAATTGTTTAATTGGCCCTGCCCCATCAATTGAAGCTGCCTTGTAGTGAGTTTTTTCGACACCTAACATAGCAGTTGTAAAAATAAGAACATTAAATGCTATTCCTTTCCAAACACCAAGGAATAACATGGATCACAACCCATTATATGAGTGAAGACCGTTTTTTGGAACAAGCCATTTAGTATCAATACCAAGTAGTTTGTTTAATAGACCGTTTTGAGCGTCCAATATGTATGCAAAGGCAAGAGAAATAGCAATTGCAGATGTAACATATGGAAGGAAAAATACAGTTTGTCAAGCACCTCTAAGTTTTTTTCTAATTATATTTGATAGCGCTGCTGCAATAATTAATGAAACAATCATAATTAGTGGTATTGAAATAATAGCGTAAAGCATTGAATTTGAAATTGATTTTTGATAATATTTGTCATTAAATAGTTTTGTAAATTCAGCAGTCCCAAAAGACCCGGAATTTGCTTTATGAGGATTCGCCAATGGATGAAATGCATTAGATGCCGTTGTCCAAAATGGTATCAAAGTAAACAAAATAATTATAGAAATTGCAGGCAATAACAATAATAGTGGTTTTCACATCGGAGTTCTTTTATTAACTGTAGCTAAATCAATTTTTTTTATTTTAGCTCTTCTTTTTAACCAAAACATTAAGAAACCCTTTTCCCTGTTCTTTTATCAAAAATATGTAAATTCTTTTTCAAATTAAATTTAACAATTTGTCCTATCTCGTATTTGTCATTATTTGTTAAAACAATATCTACCTTACCAAAATTTTCAAAATTAAAATGTCCAAGAATTTCTCTTCCTAAATACTCTACTGAAGTCACTTTACCATTAAGAAAGCCTGTTTTTGATTCAATAAATTGTGTAGACCTAACCCCAATCAAAACATCATTGACTTTGTCCTCTATTTTCCCAACTTTTTTATTATTAATTTTAATGTCACCGTTCTTAGAAACTTTTGATTCAAACATTTTCATTTCTGGAACTCCCAAAAATTTAGCAACAAAAGTGTTTGCTGGTTTTCTATATAAGTCTATTGGAGAACCTATTTGTTGAACTTCTCCATTAGACATAATGATAACAGTGTCTGAAATTGACATTGCTTCTTCCTGATCATGAGTAACAAAAACAGTTGTTATTCCGAGTTCTTGTTGAACTCCTCTGATTCATTCTCTTGTTGAAAGCCTTAATTTAGCATCAAGATTCGATAGAGGTTCATCCATCAATAAAACTTTTGGTTTTTTTACAATAGCCCTAGCAATTGCAACTCTTTGTTGTTGCCCTCCAGAAAGTTTAGTTGGTTTTTTCTGTAAATTTTTAACAATATCAACTCTTTTTGCAACATCCATTACTTCTCTATGAATTAACTCTTTTATTGAAACAATTTTATTTGAAAGGCTGCTTGCTTTTATCACTTCTTCATTGGAAAGGTTTTTCTTGCTATTTGAATATTTTTCAACTAATGATTTTCTAAAATCTAAATATTCTTTTTTGGTCATTTTTGGAAGTGTAGTTATATTTTCTTTTGCCTCTTGAAGGCTAACATTTCATTTTGATTTTTTTTCTTGTTCTTTTGCTTTTAAAAGTTCTTCTTTAGAAACAACTAATTGTTTTTTATATTTTATTTTTATATGTTTAATCTTTTGTTTGTAATCTTTTTCTAGTTGTATTTTATTCGTTCCATTTTTTTTCTTTAATAAAGAATATTTTGCTTTTAATGAAACAATTGTTTTGTGTTCTTTTGTACCTAAACGTTTTGTTTCAGACTTTATCAGATTAATAAGAGTTTTTTCTTCAAATTGCATATTCTCTATAGTTGCCAAAGTTTCTCTAGAAAGTTTAGAAATAGTTGCCTTTTCCTTAATCGGTATCAAATTTAACGATGATTTTGCATCATTTGTATTTGAATATAATTTTGATTTCGCTCTATTAAGAAAAAACTTTGTCTCATCATATGTTCTGTAATATCTATACAATAACTTTGAAAGCTCATCGAGTTCTTTTTTAGTAGCACCATTGGCTTTAAAAACAATTTTGTCGATTTCATTTTGAAAATTTTCATTTTTTCTTTTTGATTTGAATTTTCATATTGCATCGTTTTGAAGAGGGAATGCTATATTTTTATAAACTGACATATGAGGATATAATGCATAATTTTGAAAAACTAAGCCCAATTTTCTCTTTTGTGGAGATGTTTTTGTTACATCAACTCCTTGAAATTTTATTCTTCCGGCTGTTGGCTGTATTAATCCAGCAATTGCATTTAGTGTTGTTGTTTTCCCACAACCAGATGGTCCAAGAAGAGTAACCATTTCCCCTTGCTTTATTTTAAATGAAATATTATCAACTGCCAATGTTTCACCAAAATCTATTCTTAGGTTTTTTAGTTCGATTGCCGAAACTTCATCTTTTCTATCGTATCTAGCCTCAGAAAACTTGATAACTTTTTTTAATGTTTTTGTATTTTTTTTCATTATAAATCCTTTGTATAAAAATATACAGAGTGGTGTCTTTTGTTTTCTGAATCACTTCCGTAAAATGTGACAGAACTTAAATTCCCGACCCCATGATTTGAGTATATAGTATTTATGTCTTCACTATCAGAAAAAATCCCTTTTTTCTTTTTTCTTGCCTCATTATATGCGTCAGCTATTGATCTAAAAATGTATTTAGTTGGGCCTTCAAACAAGGCATCGATTGGGTCTGAAATAAAAGTTAAAGTAAGCCCTGCCTTAACTATTTCAACACTATAATTTTTTGAAAAATTCTTTCCATAAAAAATTGATCCAACAATACGATTATATGAATGATTACCTATTGTAAAAATTCTTACTTCTGTTCCTTTTGGTAAAACTTTATTTCCAAAAATTTTCCCTTTTTTTGCAAATTCAAATTCTTTTCCTGTTGTTAAAACATCTATTTTATCCGTTTTTTTATTTTTTGTATGAAGTTCTGGTGTATCAATTCCGCCAACACGAATGTTTACTTTTTGATTTTTAATATGAGAATTATGACTCCCATGTATTGTTACGGTCGGTGTGTCACCGTCTATTCACTTGTCTATTGTTGCTTCAACATATGGCATGTTTTTCCACTCCAATTTACTGAAATCGTAATTTGAATAGCTTTTAGGTAGTCTGTCTGTTCTGCCAGGCAAAAAATTATTTGTTCTGCTAGGCAAAGAATTATTCTCATCATTAGATGTTGAACAAGAAACTACAAAAACTAGAGGAGCTACTGCTGCACTAGTCATTAAAGTGTATTTTAAAAAATTATTTATTTTCATATGAACTACCCGTTAAACCCGGCATTAATTACTTGATAAATATCTTCAATTGTTAATGAAGATCCTCCACTTTGCACTTGAATATATGATTTGTTTATCGCCCTTTCAATAGCAGCTCTCATTTCTGAAGTAGTATCATCTATAGGATTTGTAAAGATTTTACCTGATCCGTTGGCTTCTTCAAATCAATTATATGCTACTGCTGTTGACTTATTGAATCCATTTTTTCTTGCTACTGCTTTTGTACCGTTGAAGCTACCTTTAGTTGGAGAAATATAATTAGCCTCTTTTGCAAAATTTTCAAGTGGCGAAGAAGAAGGTGTTTTGTTGTTTTTATGTGTCAATCAATGCATAAATTTTCTTGTTTCTTCATCCTCTGAATGGTTAGAGTGCAGCCCAATTATAGATGGCCCTTGTGCAAAAGCAAATTTCGTTCCAGCTCCACCAATTTTATATGGATGGTTTTTAATTGTTAAATTTTTTTCTTCCAAAATCTTTGAAGAATCTGCAGATATTATTCCGACTTCGTTTTTGTTAGCGCCTATTGGCAATAAATATTTTGTACCCTTTTGTGTAACACTTATTGCCCCTGTTGTTGTTTTTGCAATTGGATCAGAAGTGATAACATATTTACCTGGACTCTGCAACGCAGCTTTTACGGCTGCAACATTAGGACTATCAATTATTATGTCATATTTTGGATTTTTTTGTTTTGTTATTCTAATTGGTGTTTTATAGTGGTTATCTTCTCTCCCTATAATATCTGTTCCTGCATTTGTTCCTGCCTTAGTAGGAGCAGGAGCTAAAATCTTATATGTAGATCCTTTGATTATTTTACCGTTTAGAGAAAATATATTACTTGGTCCCTTAAGAAAGTTGTGAGAATACCCAGCAGTAGAACCAATTGCTAGAGCTATTTGATCATGAACTTCCAATCCAGAAGCATAAGCTCCACCTGTGTTTATGTAAAGTGCCCCACTACTTATCGCTGGTTTTAACAAACTATAAACATATTTAAATGCTTCTTTTTCTTTTCCGCTTTTCATAAAATCGTGTTTTATATAACCATCGCTCCCTTTATTAAATAAAAATGAATCGTTTTGAGAAAGATCTTTTGCACCAAGTTTAGCGTAAGCCATCATGTATATTATATTTGTTATTGAGTCAGCTCCTAAAACGTGTAATTCACCATTTTGTGTAGCATTACTCATTATGTTTTGGATCTTAGTAGCTATTGATAATTGTTTAGAATAATCAGTGAAGAATGTGTTATCGATTGTAGTATTGCTCATTGCAGTTTTGTGTTTAGCTGTAACATCGCTTAACTTTCCTCATTTTGCTTCAAGAGCTGTAAGTTTAGCGTCGCTTGGCTTTGGAAACTCATTTTCTACAGTTTGTTTAATAGTCGCCCCAGCTGCTTTTGCAGCAGCAAAAAGAAAGCCTAATACTGGAGAATTTATATTTTCGACATCAGTAGATTTTGCGGCAGGAACAAGATATGTACCTTTTGAGCCATCAAGACCACCAATATTATCATTTTCTTTTACGAACTTTTCCTCAAAAGAATTTCTTAGATCTTTATTTCCTTTTGAAGTTTCCATGTCTAGTTGCATGTCATATTTTACTATAGAACCCAAAGTGTCACCATACCCAATTATCAAGTTTGGAAGCGTTTTTTTATCGCCAGCTTCAAATTTTGTTGTAAGAGACGGTGTTATAGACTTGTATCCTCCAGCAATTCTTTCAAGTTCAACTTTCATATTTGTTGTTGGTAATGCATTATAAACATCGACTTCGTCTTGTAATGCTCTTTCTTGTTTCCCACCTTTTGATCAAGTGTGCATTATTTTAATGACTCCATCGTTTTCTTGGTCAAACCTTCCTTCGTACCCAGACCCACCTCCACATGACACTACCGCTGCAATTGGTGCAACAATTGAAGCAACTGTTCCTAAAGCTAAAATTCCTTTTCTTTTTTTATTCATTTTATTCTCCTTTTTTCTATTTTTTATACTCAAATTATATTGGTATTAAAAAAATAGTTTTGTTATTAAAAAATAAAAAAACTTTTTCACTTCTATATAATAAAAGTAATTTAAGGGAGACAAAAATGAAAAAAGAAAAATACTTATTTTTATGTGATTTAGATGGAACATTATTAAATGATTCTTCTAATGCAACAATAAACAAAGTTGATATTGAAGCAATTGCTAGGTTAAGAGCTGAAGGCCACATATTCGCAATAGCAACTGGAAGACCTTGAGCAGCCTCAAAGAAACCATATGAAACATTAGGACTTGATTCAGTTATTGCTAATTATAATGGTGCACAAATTCATAATCCAACAGACTATAATTTTTCACAACAAATAGAATATATGAATCTTAATGATGTTATGTATATTCTAGGGGATAAAAAGATTGAAGATGCTATGTCTAACTTAGCTATTGAAGGACCTGGATGAGTTATGTTAGACCATAGAGACGAACCTCTTGAAAGAATATTTGGTTTTAGAGATGCAGCTAAATTTAAAATCGGAATTAATTTCCACAAAATTCCTTTAAAACCAACTGGTGTAATATTTGATACAAAACCAGGAGTTAACGTTCTTGAACTTAAGGATTACCTTGAAAGAACTTATGGAGATCTTGCAGAATTCTCTTCATGATCTAAAGGAGAAGGACTAACACCAGTATTTGATATAACTAACCTTGGTGTTACTAAAGCAAGAGCAATAGCTCTTATGGCAAGATATTATGATATTCCTATGACTAGAACTGTAGCCTTTGGAGATGGTTATAATGATCTTCCAATGCTAAAAGCTGCAGAAGTATCTGTTGTTGTAGCGAATGCTTCAAAAGATATACAAGGGCAAGCTACATTTGTATGTACTAAGACGAACAAAGAAGGAGCAGTTGCTGAATTCATTGATAAGTTCCTTGCAGACAAAGATGGAAGCTTTATGAAAGAGCAATCACAAAAAAGAAAACACCTTCATGTTGGTTCTTCAGAAACAACTAAAGCACATTAAGAACTTATGTTCTTTTTTTTATTCTTCTTATCTTTTACACTTTTTATCAAAAAGTAAAAAAGTGTATAATATCTTTATGAAATTATTTGACAGAAATAATAATATATTAGAGTTAAAGGACAAAAATAAAATTTTAAAAAGGATCTCTGAATTAGAGGCTGTACATAAAAGTAATCCTACAAAAGATTTAAAACCATTATTTAATTCATTAGTTCCTTCAGAAGTCTTTTCTTCTTTATTAACAGAAGGAGAAATTTCTTCGCGTAGATTAATAAAACATAATTTTAATAAAGGAGTAAGTAATAAGGATTCCAATTTTGTTGCTTCTATAGATGATTTCTTTAATGCATTTAATCTTGTCCTAAATAAAAAGAAGTTCGGAATTTCTTCTTTCTTTAATCTTTATTCTTCTGTTTCAAGAAACGGAATAGAAGACACTAATGTTCTTGATGATGGTCATATGTTTAGAACTGATAAAGTATTCATATCATCAAATAGCATGAGTGGAGACTATGAAGGTTTTCCAAAAGAAAGAATTAAACAATCATTGGAACACCTTTCAATATTCCTAAATAATATTAAAGAGAATATATTTCTTCGTTCAATTATTGGACATATATACTTTGAAATAATTCATCCTTATTATGATTTTAACGGTCGTACTGGAAGGTTCATACCCTTATGAGTATTTGTAAATGAAAATAGAATCTCAGAAATGCTATATTTCTCTACAGCTGTTGGAAACTACAGAGAACAATACTTATCAATATTTAAAAAATATATTGATCAAAGAACTTACAAGGTTGATCTTGATGCCATGGTACTAAGACTATTAGATCTTTTAATACTAAACCAAAAACAATATATCTGAATTAAAAATATAGAGAATTCTTTTATAGATAAAACAAACAAATCTTTCTCTGCAATACAAAAAGATTTCATTTGAAAGTTGATGATTAAGTCAGAAATTTCGAAACAAGAATCTTCATGGTTCAAACTTACAAAAGACGATAAAGAGTATATTGAACTTAATCTTAAAGATTCATTATTTTCAAAGAACTTGATGCCTTTAAAGGATTCTGGAATAATAAACATCTCTAGCGATAAACCAAGAAAATACAAATTAAATAACTATAAACTATTCGGACTAAAAAAATAACCTCTTGGTTATTTTTGATTGTTTAATAAACTTGCTGCGTCTTCATCAACAATGATTGTTACGTCTTTGTGGTTCTGTAAAAATGATGCTGGAACATTTTCGTTAGGTAACGCATTGAATGTATCGTAAATTGCTTGTGCTTTATTTTTACCAGAAGCTATTAGTACTATTTTCTTCGCTTCAAGTATTGATCCAATACCCATTGTGATTGCTGTTGTTGGAACATCATCAGGTGAATCGAAATATCTTGAGTTTGCATCAATTGTTGAATCTGTTAGTTCAACAATGCTTGTCTTACCATTTCCTTTTGCTGGTGGTTCATTAAAAGCTATGTGCGCGTTTGTACCGATTCCAAGAACTTGAAGATCAATACCTCCGGCTTTTTTAATTAACTCATCATATTCTTTTGCGCTTGCTTCAACATTATCAAATCCATTAGGAACATTTGTATTTTCTAAGTTAATATTAACTTTAGAAAAAAGATTCTGATTCATGAATGTTCTATATGACATTGGATGAGTTGATTCAATTCCAATATACTCGTCAAGATTAAAAGTTTTAATATCTTTAAAATCGATTTCTTTCTTTTCATTAGCTTCTATTAGAAGTCTGTACATTGTTTCTGGTGTCCCACCTGTAGCAAGTCCAAGCACAGAAGTTGGTTTTGTTTTTATTTGTTCAATAAAAATCTTTGCAGCCTCTTGAGACATTTCTTCATAACTCTTTGTAATAATTAATTTCATATTTACCCCTTTATTTCTTTTCCATTTATATATACATTCTTAATATTCATTTTATCGTCCAATACAACTAGGTCAGCAATATAACCAACTTTTATTTCACCTATATTTTTTAAATCTAGCGATTTAGCTGCATTGTATGATGACATCTTAACTACGTCTTTAATATCATATCCCAAATCGATCATATTTTTAAAATTTGAATGTATAGTAGAAGCAGAACCGGCTATTGTTTCAGTTCCCTCCAAAGTAATTAAAGAACCTTTCTTAACTATATCAAGCCCACCAGAAGTAAACTTACCATCTTTCATTCCTGCTGGTCTTATTGCATCTGAAACAATAACAACTTTATCTGCAGTTTTAGTTTTAACTGTCAATGAAATGGCTTCAGGATCTACATGGATCAAGTCTGTAATAAGTTCTGTATAAACTTGATCTTCTTGCAAGAATACTTCAACCATCCCTGGGTTTCTATTAGCAACTGTTGTCATAGCATTTCAAAGGTGTGTAGCACTTCTGGCACCAAATTTTATTGCTTGTCTTGTTTCGGTTGCGTTTGCTGCTCCATGACCCAAAGTAATTGTTACTCCATTAGAAATCAATAAATCAGCTATTTCTTTTGTAACAAGTTCAGGCGCAATTGTTATTTTCTTTAACATACCATTTGATGCGTTTAATATTTCTTTCACATTTGAAATAGTTGGTTTAACTAAATAGTTCTCATCATGAGCCCCTTTTTTCTCTAATGAAATGAATGGCCCCTCAAGATGAATACCGCCAATCTTTGTTCCTTCAACTTTAACAGTTGAAAGAACATTTAGTGATTCAATTAGTTTAGTTCACTCTCCTGTCATTGCAGTTGCAAAGACAGTTGTTGTGCCATGTTTAGCAAGCTCTTTTGTGATGTTTTTTGTTGCTTCGCTGCCATCCATAAAATCATTACCAATAAATCCATGCATGTGTGTATCAATAAAACCTGGAACAACTATATACTTTGCTTTTCCTTTTGTTTCTTTAATATCTATTATTTTTGATCCTTCAAAAGTTATAGTTGCATTATCAATAACTCCATTGTGATTAATTACTTTTACATTTTCTATTTTCATATTTAAATTATAAAGTAATACAAAAGAAAAAGCAATCAAGTTGCTTTGTTGTTGCTATGCCTTATCAATACTTCGATTGTTTAAATACATAGTAGATTTGTTAAGTTACCTTAAGAATATAAAATCTTGGTTTTTTGATAATTTTGCAATGGTCCTATATTTTTGATTTCATATCAACTATGTCTTAAGATTATTTTTAATAATGATAGTTTCTAGTTTATTTGAAATGTCTTTGTTGAACTCAAGTTGATTGTTGTTGAACTCATCTTGACGATCTCAACGCTCGTCATTTTTCTTTTCGAATGATGTTGTTCAGTTAGTGAATCATTCTGGTGCTTTTGATTTCATCATCATTCCTTTCGTGTCGACTATGACCTTGTAAGAGTTTGGAACTCATTCAAGTTCTCCGCCCTTCTCTTTTGTGTACTTAACAAAGTTCTTCTGAACATTGTTTAGCTTCCTACTAATTATAACATCCTTTTCTTTACCCATATTTTTCTCCTTTTCTATACTTATATATGTAAGAAAATATAGGAAAGTTTAAAAATTTGATAAAAAAACATAGGTATTTCCTATGTTTTTCCTAAATTATTTAATATCAACAAAGATTTTGATTGTTTTAACTTTTTTGCCGGTTTCCTTTTCTACGGCCAATTCAATTTGTTTAAATATGCCTTCGTCCACATCGAGATGTCCTATGTCTTGCCCTGAGACTAAATGAATTTCATTCTTCCCATCAAGATTATCGTTAAGAGAATACTTTGGAACCCCTCCAAAAGAGAATGAATCAACCAATCCGTTTGTTATCATGACCTTAATATTGTTATAAACACTTTTTTTATTAAGATTTTTAACTTCTCTAACTATTTCAGTAATAGTAAAGAAATCATCTTTTTCTGATAATACTTTTATTATATTAATTCTATTATTAGTTATATTCATGTTTTTTGAAGCTAATAGTTCTTTTATTTCTTTTTCATTCATATCATTATTATAAGTTAAAAAATCCTTTGTTATAATTCAAATATGAAAGTAATACTACATCTAGATCTTGACTCATATTTTGTTTCTGCTTCAATAACAACTGACCCTTCTCTGTATGGGAAGCCAGTTGTTGTTTCAACAGGAGAAAGAAGAAGTATTGTTGCTGCTGCTTCTTATGAAGCTAAAGATAAAGGAATATATGTTCCAATGCCTTTTTATAAAGCTAAAGAACTTGTTCCAGAAGTTATATCAATTGAACCTAACTTTGCTTTATACACAATACTTTCAGCAAAAGTATTTGAATTGATCTCTGATAAATACACTAAGAATATTGAAGTAGGTTCAATAGATGAATGCTATATAGACGCAACTGATATATGAAAGAAATATGGTTCTCCAATAAAGTTGGCTAGACATATGCAAGCAACAATTAAGAGAGAATTAAAACTGCCCGCCTCAATAGGAATTGCTGATAACAAGTTTGTTGCTAAAATGTCCACAAGTATTAATAAACCATTTGGTATTACTTTAACAAAGCCAGGAGACTTCCATAAAGTTTTCTGGGATTGAGAAGTAGTCAAGTTTTTTGGGATAGGAAAAGCTACTGCGCCAAAACTTGAAAGAGCTGGTTATAAAACAATAGGTGATTTAGCAAATGCCAACGAATATGATCTATCAAAAATTTTAGGAAAGGCAGCAAAAGAAGTTATTAATAAATCAAATGGTGGCGGTAGCGATTTTATAGATATAAAAATGAATGACTTAAAAGGTATTAGCAATTCAATAACTTTCCAAGATTCTGATAAGTATCATAGGAAGGATATTCTAAGTATATTGTCAGACCTTACTAAGCTTGTTTCACATAGAGCAACAATAAGAAACATGATTGGAAGAGTAGTATCTGTATCCATAAAAGAAAGTGGAGGTAAGGAAATTAAAACAAAAAGGAAACAAGTAACTCTTAAAAGACCAATAAATACTTATGATGATATATATAAAGAAGTTACTATTTTGTTTGATAGTTTATGAGACGAAAGACCACTTAAGTTTGTTAGTGTCCATTTAAGTAAATTATCGGGAATGTTTACTTCCACTTATCAAATGTCTTTATTTGATGAAGAAGTAAAAAAATCAAAAGTAGAAGACATAATTGATGCCATTAATATAAGCCTTAATAAAAAAGGTTTATTAACAGGCCGAGAATTAACTTTAAATATTAAAAGAAATCAAAATCAATCAAGATATTTAGAAAGTGACAGAATAATAAAACACTACGATATTAAGAATAAAAAATAACAATCTTATATTGTTATTTTTTCTTTTCAACTGGTTTCTTTTTAGTCACAGGTTTCTTTACTTGTTTCTTTTTAGTTGCAGTTTTTTTAACTGGTTTCTTTTCGTTTTTAACTTCGTCGATTATTGAAAGAAGGTTTTCTTTTTTATTTGAAAGTTTCTTTGCAATTTTCTTTGGAGGTCTTTTAAGATTTTTGTTAATGTATTCAATTTGTTCCTTAACAATAATTTCATTAGCAAGCAATTCTTCTTTAATTAAGTTTAATAATTTTTTATTCTTGTTAATAACTTTGATAGCTTCAGTTTCAGCTTCAACAATTAATTTACGAACAGCTTCATCAATTCTTTCTGACATTGATTCTGAATAGTGTTTATCAATTCTATCTAGTCCAAGGTGTTGAGACCCACTTGCTGATTCATAAGCAATTGGTCCAAGTTCAGACATTCCGTATTGAGTAACCATTGCTCTTGCAATATTAGTTGCTCTTTGAATATCATTTGAAGCTCCTGTAGAAACTTCTCCTTTTCCATAAATTATTTGTTCAGCCGCTCTACCACCCATAAATGACATAATCATTGCTAGAAGATCAGATTTTTTATAATTGTATGTTTCTTTCTTAGGAGTCATAAGATTATATCCACCCGCATCTCCACGAGGAATAATAGTAATCTTTTGAACTTCTTGTGAAGATTCAACTTTAAGACCGATAACTGCATGTCCTGCTTCATGATAAGCAATCATTGTAAGTTCTTCTTTATCAATGACTCTATTTTTCTTAGCAGGTCCTGCTTTAACTCTATCTATAGCTTCATCAATTTGAGAAATAGTAATAATACCTGTGTCTTCTCTAACTGATAATAAGGCTGCTTCATTAATGATTGACTCAAGTTCAGCACCTGAATATCCCGGAACACGTTTAGCAACATCAGCAAAAGAAACATCATCTGAAATTCTTTTACCTTTAGCATGTAGTTTTAGAATTTCTTCTCTTTCTTTTATGTCAGGATTATTTAAAGTAATTGTTCTATCAAATCTTCCTGGTCTTAAAATAGCTGGATCAAGAACATCTGGACGGTTGGTTGCTGCAAGAATTAGTAATCCTGTATTTTCATCCATACCATCCATTTCAACAAGAATTTGGTTAAGAGTTTGTTCTCTTTCATCATTACCAGAAAGTGAAGATCCTCTTTTTCTTGCAACTGCATCAAGTTCATCAATGAATAGAACAGCAGGAGCATTACGTCTTGCTTCTTCGAACATTGTTCTAACTCTTTTAGCACCAAGACCGGCAAACATTTCAACAAAGTTAGAAGCTGATATAAAGTAGAAAGGAACTCCGGCTTCTCCGGCTGTCGCTTTAGCTACAAGAGTCTTACCAGTACCTGGAGGGCCTCCTAATAAAATACCTTTAGGAATTTTTGCTCCGGCTGCTTGGTATTTCTTGGGATTTTTAAGGAAGTCAATAACTTCTCTAACTTCTTCTTTAACTTCTTCATTACCAGCAATGTCTGAAAATCTTTTTTTAGAAATTACTTTTTTAGCAACAGATTTTCCAGAACCCATAATTCCGCCAGAACCCATACCTTGTTTTTTGGCCATTCAAATCATGAATCCAATAAATAGAAGCATTGGTAAGAATGAAATTAACAATCCACCTCAATTAAATTTAGCTTTTCTTGGGGCTGCAGATGAGAATACACCCTTGCCACCTTCAAACGCCTTTCCTGTTGAAAGGTCCTTTTTAACAATTGCTTCTGAACTTCCTGCACCAGTAATAAATCTGTTATTATCAATATACTTTTGATTAAACTCATGTATTCCGTAAACAATATATTCTTCTTTTTTATTTGCATTGTGATAAATTACATGAATTGAATTAGTATATGAATCAGATTGTATCTTTTCAAAATATTTATTATCGGTCGAATTACTTGAAGCATCTTTGATTTCTGTGTCAAACTCAGATTGTGATTTAACTTTATTCTTGTGACTAAAAATCCCAAATTGTCATAAAGCAAAAAGAACAAGTAGTCCTATTAGTGTAATAGAAACTATCAAACCAGTTCAATTGAACTTGTTTCCTTTGTTTCCTTTTACTGGTTGTCCTGCTTGAGCCATAAAGGCCTCCTTATTCTTTTTCTTATTAAGTATATATTATTTGTTATTGAGGCTTACCTAATAACTTAAACATATTTGATTTATATACTTCAACTCCTGGTTGATTAAATGGATTAACTCCTTGTAAATATGCCGTCATTGCAACTGCTCTTTGAAAGAATATTGCAAGCTCTCCAAATCCTTTTGCATCCATCTTTGAAAACTCAATATGGATGTTTGGAACTTTACCAACATTAACATGAGCATCTGTTGTTGCTTTAAATGCAACTTGATTAATATCGTGAACTGATTTATCGCTTAAGTAATTTAAGTTATCTATATTTTGTTCATTTTCTATTATAGAAATGTTATATGTTGGAACTTCTACTGTCATAACAGTTTCAAATAATACTTTTGATCCTTCTTGAATGAATTGTCCTAATGAATGAAGATCTGTTGAGAAAACTGCTGAAGCAGGGAAAACACCTTTTTGGTTCTTACCTTCAGATTCACCAGCTAGTTGTTTTCACCATTCATTAAAAGCTGCCATTTGAGGTTCGTATTGAACCATAAGTTCGACTTGTAACTTGCTGCTTAAGAAATGTCTTGTTGCAGCATATCTATAAGCATCATTTTCAATAGTAGGAACTGAATATTTCTTATGAGCCGAAAGAGCACCTTTCATTACATCTTTAATATTTATACCAGCACATGCCATTGGGAAAAGCCCAACTGGTGTAAGAACAGAATATCTTCCTCCAATATTTCCTGGAATAGTAAACGTTGTAAAATCGTTTCTTTTTGCAAGTTCTTTTAGTGCACCTGAATTAGCATCTGTTGTTGCAACTATATATTTTGACGCATTGTTAATACCAACTTTTTCTTGAAGTGTCTTTCAAAATAATCTAAACGCAATTGCAGGTTCTGTTGTAGTCCCTGATTTTGATATTACATTTATAGCAAAATTCTTATGTTGTACATATGATAATTTTTGTGCAAGATCAGTCGAAGAAATTGATTCACCGACATAAATGATTTCCATTCCTTTGTCATTCATTGGATATCTTCCACGGATCATATCAATTGCAGCTTTTGCGCCAGTATATGATCCACCAATACCAATAACAACAAGAGTATCAACATTTTGTTTTTTAAGGTTTTTAGAAACTTTAATCATTTTATTAAGTTCTTCTTTAGAATAATTTTTTGGTAGATCTTTTCAACCAAGAAATTCAAAACCTTTAGATTCAAGTGATTCCATTTTATTAGCTAGTTGTCCAACAATTTTTGAATACTTTTTAATTGATGTTTCTTTAATTGCATTATTTAAATTTACTTTAATCATTTTCTACCTCTTTTTCAACGTGTTCTTTTAAGTTTTTAAATCCAGATTCAGTTTCATTAATTTCAAAACTAAATGGATCTATTTGAAACCTTGGAGTTATTTTCTTTCAACTTAATTTTGTCCTCTTATTTTTATCATCTACATCTAGAACAAGGAAATCATATTTCTTTCCAACAACAAACATATTTTTAATATTAGAAACAAAGTAATCAGATGATTCAGTTATGTGAACAAGTCCTGAGTATCCATTTTCTAGTTCTACTAAAAAATGTGTTTTAAAAATACTTGTTACTACCCCTTTTTTTATTTCTCCGACATTCATTATTTCTCTTTTCTAGAATCAAATTTTATTTTTGTTAATGGAGATGGGAATTCATATCAAACTTCGGGTAATTTTTGGTCCATATAATCAACACCATATCAATTGATTAACATGTCATCAAATTCAATAGGAATATTTATTTCAATATCATTAAGTATTGCTTTTTCAGTTTTAAATGAAAATATTGAATATCAGTTTTTTGTTGATGAAGCAAGTCTTGAAGTAATAGTAAAGAATCCTTCTTGTCTTTTTTCAAACAAATCATTAATAGCGTTCTTTGTATTATCTTTTCTTGCTTTAGCTAAATTAAATACATTGATAGCAGGGTTTTTAAATTTCTTAATTTTATTTAATGTTGAACCTACGATGATTCTTATTTCAACAAAAGGTTTTTCTGCTTTCCAAGTAGATTTTTCATCAACAAAAGATGGCATTAATGATTTATATTCTTTGTCTATTGAAGAATCAATAACGTTGTGTGGAAAAAGTCTTTTCAATTCAGCAAAAGAAGCTGGAGTCATTATAACTTCGGCCTTCTTGTGTCAAGGAACAAGACCTCCGTGTCTTTGTGTACCTAATAGAGTTTCTCTGTCAGCGGCATATCAAATATTATTTTCTTCACATATATTGATAAAGTGTTCAGTTCATTTAATTAATTCTTGTGGTGTAAATTTCATATTTAAATTATACATATTTATAAAAAATACTTTTAAATCAATCTATCCTATAGATAATATTTTAACTTTGAAAAATGCGTGTTGTCCAGCTAGTTTAGGATCTTGATAAGGTTTAGGGAATGCGACGTCTATTATTTTTTCTTCTCCGACTTTCATTCCCATCATTTGTTCCTCAAATCCTTTTCTATGAATTCCATTTTGATCTATGCCAGCTCCAATGAAAGAATGTCCAGTAACATTCAATGCGTAGTTTCTAGCTGTTCCTCCACTAAAAGCCTTTGCTTTTTTTCATGTCGTTGCCCCTGCTCTACCTTCAAAATTAAGCCTAATACTCGATCCAATTTCAACAACTTTAGCCGAGAAATTTATTAAGCTGACTTTTATAAATATCTTTTTATTTCTCAAAGCGTGATTGCTTCAATAATTTCCCAAATAAATAGTAATTATCTTTGTAGTACCTGCTTTCATTTTAAATAGTTGCTTTTCAAACGACTGATACTTTTTACCTTTTGAATCAATAGCATCTCCGCCATAAAGATTTTTACTTAAATCAATTTTTAATCCATTTTGTTTTTTGAAAACTCCACCAATTATCTCTGATGAGTTTTTATCATCAAAAGAATCTCCATAAGTTCGACTTTCGATGTTTACTGTTGCCAATTCTTTTATCGGTTTTTCTATATTGTCTCCACATGAAACAATAGAGAAAATAGGTGCAATTGTTGCAATTGATGTTAGAGTTCCTAAAAATATTTTTTTCATATTTATATATTAACATTTATTTAATCAGCATCTTTTATATATAATAAAGACATAAATTGAAAGAGGTAAAAAATATGAAAAAGAAAATGATATTAGCTGGTGCAACTCTTGCTTCTATTGTAGCTCCAATAGCTGCAGTGGTTTCATGTGGAAGCAATACACATCATTCATTAAACTATGATGCTTCTAAGCCTCTAGTGAAAGGTAATACTATCTTGACTGGTAAATCATTTTTTGAAGAAAAAGATGCATACAAAGAAACTTTCAATTCAAACCTTTCTAAATATGACAAACAAATACTATTCACTCTTTATGATAAAGAAGTAGTTGATGCATACAAATTACAACTTGGAGACTTTGATTTCAAAGTATTTAAAAACGAACAAGAAAAAACCAAAGTTACAGGAGAGAGAGACACAACTGTTACGGCACACGATACTGCAACAGATGATGCAACGAAAAAAGCACTACAATCAAAAATTGATGCTAAAAACAAAAGAATTCAGTCTTTAACAAAAACATTAAGTGAGTTAAAAGACAAAATTAAAGAAATTAAAGATAAAAAGATAGACTTTGATTCTTCTTCTTTTGGTTCAAAATTCCCTCTTCTTCTTAAACCTTTTGCTAACATTAAGAAAGACAAAGAAAAATATTTTGAAGACCAAAAAGCACAACACATGAAAACATTTGGTCCTAACGAAGGTGCTAAGAAATGACCAGAAGAAATGAAAAAGAAATTTGGTGGTTCTGAAACAAGAGAAGACGCAATTATTTGATTAGCAAGCAGTCAGATAAGGAACTATGCAAAAGGTGCATATACTTTTAGAATTAATAATTCGTATACAGTAGAACAATATATTTGAGCTGTAGTAAGTAAGAATCAAAACTGAAAATTTTTATCTGATGATAAAGATCATTCAAAAAGAATACATATTAATTTTTCAAAACCAGATAAGACTAAAATAGACACAGAGCTTAAGAAAAAAGATATCAAAGACGTTGCTTGAGGCTTAATTGATTCAATTAAAGACAAGAAAGTATTCTTTATTTCTTCTAATGGTAAGTCCGTTATTCCGTTTGGGAAAGATGAAGGTGCTTTCATTACTGCTGAAGTAGGCAAAACGCCTTTAATTAAAGTTCAAAATGGAATTATTCCTTTTGTTAGAGATGCAAACCCTAATAAAGCATGATCAATAAAAGAAGCGCAACTAAAAACATTACTACACTACTATGGAGACGGAAGACAAGGGTTCGAATACTTCTTTGATGATAATATGTATAAAACAGATGATTTTACAACAATGGCGCTACATATGGGTACAACAGACTCTACATCTGATATACAAGGTTCATTAGGAATCAAAGAAACTTTAGATTATGTTAAAACTATGAAGCCTGGATTCGGCCTTGGAGTTCTTGAAATTAAATATAATACTCTTTCTAATAAAGTTTCTGGTGCTACAATGCCAATTTCTGGTGCTACAATGCCAATAATTAGTGGTGCTGCTATGAAGACTGCTATCGTTACAAAACTTAAAGCCCTGTTTGCAAGAAATAACATTACACCACCTAAAAGTGGTGATACAACAACAACAAAAAATGAAGAAATAGACAAGCTATTTGAAGCAATGAAGAAAGAAATAGAACCCGCATTTGGTGGAGCAATTAGAGATTATTTCAAAACTATTGATAAGCCTAATGGCGGTGGTTCTCTTGCATATACAATAGGTAGTACTACAAACCATATCGTTCTTTCAACATTTGGTATACATGTAATACACACTATAGATACTACAACCGCTCCAGGAGATGTTAGCGCTGATTTAGAAAATATGTCTAAAGAACAAAAGGTTTCTTCTTCAACAGGAATAACTTCTCTTATTAATTCTAAATATGCAAAGAACTATTTGTTTTATGAAAAAGTGCTTTCTGATAGTGACTTAAAAACTAAACTAGAAGCCAAACTGAAATCATATGGAAATAAAAATGAGCTGACAAGTATAAAACTTAGTGAAATGATTAAAAGAATAAAAGCTTCAGAAATAACTAAGAAAATTGCTTCTTCGCTTGGTGTTGTACAAATAAATTGATATAAAACTCAGTTAGATAATAAATTAAAAAATTCAAAATTAACAATTGACAATATATACGAAATGGCAAAGGCGGTTAACAAATAATGAATAAAAAACTATTATTAGCATTAGGAACAAGTGCAACAATTATTGCGCCAGTTATAACTGTCGTTTCTTGTTCAAAAGATTATTCATATTCAGCAGCAGATAAAAAAATTCTGTCTGAACTTGATAAAACTTCTACAAGGCAAAAATTTGAAGACGACTGAATGTCTATGGTTTTCAAAGACAAATATGGAAGTGTTGATTTAAACACCTTTAGTAAAAACAATAAATTGTTTAAAAAAGATTTTATATCTTCTATTAAATATACAATTACCGAAAACATAAGAAAGAATCCTTCTTTCCTAATTGGTATACTTTCAAAAATTGTTCAAAACGATAATGGAATAAGGCCAACAAACATTAGTGGACCTATTTCTGCAGCAAGCATTGCGGCACATACTCTTGGATGAGACACAGCAATTAATACAATAAAAAAATTGAACAGCTACATTGCAGCCCTTACGACCACAAACAAAAAAATGGAGTATCCGAATGTTGCAAACATATTTTTCGATGTTGAAAAAGGGGGGGATAGAGTTGTATTTAATCCCGCATCTCTGAATATTAAAAATCAAATACTTAAACTTATGGTTGCAAAGTTATATTTAAAAATAACTAAGAAACAGTATAAGGCTGTATTTGCTTCAGATTATTTAAATAATCCTAAAGGAGTTAAAGAGCTTACAACTGATACCACAGAATATTATCCGTTACTTAAAGAAACAACAAAATCAAAGTTAGCTTTTGAATGAAAGTTTGATCTTGATGCAGCTAAATCAGCACAGTTTGTTACTCCGGGTGGAGCTAAGATGAAATATGCTAAGATTAATTCTACATTCATTAAAAAAATAAATGATTCTTTAAAATTCTCTGAATCTGAAAGCACTATCCCAGTTGGTTTATCTAATGTTGCAGAAACATCTAAAGGATATAAAGGAATAGTTTCTATATCTGGTTCTATAGGAAATCTAAGTCCATTAGCCGCACATATGAAAAAACAAACTAAACAAAGATTTGGATGATTATTTGACAGCCAAGTTGTTACTAAACTAAATGAAGCCGGATCACCAAATGATAAAGAAATAACTGTTATTAAAAATAATAAACTTTCTCTTACTAAGGTTCAAATGATAATGCCAATTTCTGATGGCGCATCAGGAAAAGAAACACTTAAATTTGAAAATAGTGGAATAACAGGAATTACTTACGAAACTGCGATTAATGCTCTTCTAAGCAATAATCCTGGGATATACGATGAAGCAGTTAAATACTACACAACTAAAAAGAATCCTATTCAATTACAAATACTTAATAAGAAGATAAGAGACATACTTCTTGAAAAAGGATTTGAGTTCATTAAAAAAGATTAAAAAAATATTGCTAATGCAATGTTTTTTATTATCTGAAATCTTGTTTTCTTATTATTAAGAATGATGTAGGCACTAGTGCTGCGGCAAGAATTAGATATATTCAAAGAATTGTATTTCTTGAAACGTAATCAACTGTTTCAACTTCTTTAAGTTTTCCATCTGCGGCTGCGTTTACAATCATGTTATAGATATTTCTTTCTTGGGGATTGGCTAATGGCCCAACTAATCAATCATAGTAAGGTGGTTTTGGTTTCTTTGTGTTTTGTTTATTGCCTTTTGGTTTCTTTGTGTTTTGTTTATTGCCTGTTTGTTTCTTGGTATTTGGTTTCTTAGGAAAAACAAAGTCAAACTTTAGGTTTTTATCTAATGGTTCTTTGCTTGAAATGTTGTAATCCTTTAATTTTTTTTCATCAAACATGAAACTAAATGGTCTATTACTTAGTGAGTGTATTCGTCTTATCAATTCTTCAATAGGAGTCATAAGTTTTGGGTAACTCAATTTTCAGAAATCTTCTGATGTTATATCTAATCAATAACGATGTGCTGGAGTTGCTGGAGTTGCTGGAATTTTATGTCCTCAAGTGCCTTTCATATTACTAAAGTCGTAATTTCCCGAAAGGTTGTAATTAGCTTTTAATGCAGCTTTTATGGTATCAGTAAGTTTGCTGTTTATTCCTATATTCATTAGATTATTTGCGTCAATCAATTTATCTCCTGTTGTTAATTTAGGTTTAGTTTTTGATTGATGAGTTTTAATATTTTCCTCTACTGCATGAATAGCATAAATTTGTCCTTTAATAATCTTCCCAATGCTATTTGTATCTAAAGCAACACCAGAATCCATTATTTTTGTTGTACTTGTTTTAATTGCCGGAGCGCTTGAATTTGAAGACGATTTAAGACTTTCTTTCATAGCGTCTGGCACCATTCTTTCTGAAGCAAATGATGAAAGTGTTTGTATTTGGAAATTAAGATCTGTTATTCAAGCAAATTTAAATGAATCTGTTCCTTTAACGTTTAGACCAAAATTTAGCAACCCGTCTTTATTATTAGAAATTTCTTTATAAGCATCGTTATAAATTGTTTTTATAGAATCTATAGCCGATTTTGTAGTAGCTATAGCCGATTTTATATTAGCTATGGCCGCTGGATTAGTCGTACCTTTTGTAGCTTCATCTTCTAAATTTTTCTTTATTTGATCAAAAGAAGTATTGAAAATAAATGGTTGATTACTGCTTGTTTTTTCGTATTCAGGTTGAACAGTAAACATTGACACCAAACTTGTTACAGGAATAATAACTCCTAGACCTATTGAAATACCAATAGTCGCTCCTGAAGAAAGCTTTGTAGATAGCA
>JAVCKZ010000018.1:1057-13318 GCA_034780755.1 Lepetodrilus elevatus | reverse complement strand
AAAAAATTATTTTCGGCAACTAATTTAGGTGTACGAACTATTAGAGCGTACGAATAATTAGAGTAATTACGGTATATCACACAGAGTTTCCTGGTTCCCGTATGTTACGATGTTTCATCATGAATCTCTTTCTGTATATTACACATCTTATAGATGTAAAGTTTCTGATAACTTCCACATTTTGTCATGGCCGTGCACAGTCTGAACGAATCTCAGCTGTGGCCATGTGCTTAAGCCATCCTGTAGTACGGGGGATATCCTGCTTGGAGATGTAACTAACAATCTATACATTGTTGGGGTTAACGGAAAATATGTCTTCTCTCATGCTTTGAAAGTGAATCGATAAGTATGTAATGTTGATGAATTTCCTCCTGTGAACTGGAGAATATGTGTAAGATATGTCGCCGGGTTTGATAATAAGATACTCCTACTGGTCTCCGCCAGCAGGGTCACCCCTTTGGCTCAGTATGTAGAGTGGTGGACTCACAATCCAGAAACTTGTGTTTGAATCCCAGGATCGGCAGTGATCCCGTTCCAGATATACTCAGTAAAATAAATCGATGGCGAGCAGATACTTGATGAAGCTTTCTGGCAACTTTCAGAAGTTGGTTTGAAGGATCTGGTGCCATTCTTCTTTTACACTACAAGTTCTTGAAAAGTACTTTAAGCATGTATGTTCAAGTCTCCCGATCCTTAATTAATTTTGATGAGTATATATCTGATTGAAGAAGGAAAGAAGACAACTATTAAGTTTTATAAGAGTTATGTTGAAGATATGGGAGGTTGTTGGAACATGACATTTTCTAAGCAAGCAGGAAATGCACTTTTTTCTTGAATGTTCAGGTTAAATACGATTATCAATGAGCATGAAATGAGTGGAAGAGAAAGTAAATGAAAAATTAGTCTGATGTTTGCCATATCAGCTTAGAAGGATATTAAACATATTTTGTGGTATTTACATGCTGATCTGCTTACCTGTAAGCTAGAGCGATGGGTGGGCCATCCCTGCGATCATGGATCCTCTTTTAGGACAATTTCATGCTCAACTCAGTTTTGTTCACAAATCCCCAAATCAAATTTGAGCTTGAGCATGAAAATGTACCGAAAAGGTTTCTTTATCGCAGGGTACAGTCTGTTCAAATATTATTTTCTATTCATGCTTTTTCAACCAGTTTTACAAGCAGTTCATTATAAAGCCTTAGAAGTTAAGAGATGTTCCACTAGTAGTTCATTATAAAGCCTTAGAAGTTAAGAGATGTTCCACTAGCTGTTCATTATAAAGCCTTAGAAGTTAAGTGATGTTCCACTAGTAGTTCATTATAAAGCCTTAGAAGTTAAGCGATGTTCCACTAGCAGTTCATTATAAAATCTTAGAAGTTAAGTGATGTTCCACTAGTAGTTCATTATAAAGTCTTAGAAGTTAAGAGATGTTCCACTAGCAGTTCATTATAAAGTCTTAGAAGTTAAGAGATGTTCCACTAGCAGTTCATTATAAAGCCTTAGAAGTTAAGAGATGTTCCACTAATAGTTCATTATAAAGTCTTAGAAGTTGAGAGATGTTCCACTAGCAGTTCATTATAAAGCCATAGTTTTTGTTGATTTGGAGTTTAAAGCCACTTTCAAGATTAATTCCTTCACATGATGGCATATGTAATCTGGTACTAGTCTGGATGTTCACCAGGCTTTTTTTTTTAGTGCTAGCTCACTTGGAATATTCTGCAGACAGACATGGAAATCTTGCTTTCCCCCTATAGTGCTGAGTGCCTTTCAAGCAGAGGAACAACAACTATCATATTTTAACGTCTTATGGTACAACGCAACCAGGGTTCGAACCATGACCTTCCGCACTCTGGGCCGACACAATACACATTACAGATTACAGATTACACAATGGAGGTGGTCATATATACAGCCATAGAGATGTTCCACAGTTACATGGAATTCTGTGATTTATGGCCGGCGTATCGGGAGGTTGCAGTGGAATTTTGTCTACCATACAGCGGTGTAATGGTTTTTGGAAGTACAAACATGATTTTATGTATGTCAAGTGAATGTACATTGCAGTTGTAGCTATTAACTACTCCAGACCATAACTATCTGTGATATATTATGCCTTTCATAAATGCGTTCACAAATCCACATATCTAATTTGAGATTGAGTCTGAAATCGTAATGAAAAATGTTTGTGATCTCGGGGCAAGGATATTCTTTGTTTCTTCCACTCTATGTGATGTGCTGATATTTTCAACATTCGTGCAAGTTTATTCTCACCATATCGCCCATGATTTTTCTGCACTTGTATCATGCCAGTTTGATAAAATCCACTTGCTAATTCTTTAAGTGCGTGATACAAGACATATTTATCACTGAAAGTGATAATTTCTACAGGGGTGTACACATACACTCAAGAAATATCTCCATCTCCAGATGCGCACATAAACTTACTATCTCGTAAATTCCACACTAATGGTTGTCATGTTTTGCGGTGCAATGCCAGCATATTAAGATTAGAACCTACTCATTATTGAAATCACCTTAGATTGTGTATTTAAGTTAGTAGTCCAAGCAGTTCTATATGGCCGTGTTTATTACTTGTTTTCACTTTCTTGGAAATAATAAACTTTTTTTTATGGATTTATGTGAAAATGTGAACTATATGTCGATGTAGGTCTTCCTGCTTTCACAGTATTGCTACACTTGTCTGTGAGGCTGACACAATAAGGGTTAATGATGAGCTGGCTAGCCAGTATATACTTATGCGCTCCTCAAGTATCAGATATTTTAGCTCAATTAATTACCTCAGACCGTCTTGTGTATTGATCGACCTTAAAAGGGTTACTACGGACAAAATAAGAAAGAAAAAAACATTGAGTGAAAGATTTTTGATTACCCAATAATTATGACGTTGGCTGTGAAAGTGTTAATGGTAAGGGAAGTGGCAGATAAAGTTTTATAACTTAATGATTACAATGCACCGAAACGTCCGTTATTGACGCAAGCGTTCTGATGTGATCGCAGTGCAGCGTTCTGGCAGCCTGTTTGTCAGGGGGGAGATCGAGAGTGTATGTCAGGACGATCTCAACATTCAAAGCAAATGTTTTCGAGTCGATGGTTCACTTCAAGAATACCTCATCAAGCGGGAGAGTTCATGATTATTTCTCCACGTATTGCCTACAGCTGTAGGCTATTGACTTACTTTGATTTAATCAATTGAGTATCTTTTTAGTTAAGAGGAAACAGTACCTACTGTATATATAATATACCGACGAGACCCACGAGTTCTATAATCAGATTAGTCTCACAAAATGTCTAATGTCTGCCAGCGCTTGGTAACTGTTCTAGCCATGATTTCCATCCATGATTATGTATCTGAATTATTTATTCGATATTCGGTATATTTTGTAGTGATCATTTCGCATATATTTTGAATTAATTTTTTAAAAGTCAGAATCTGTATTCTGCCCAGAGATTACGAAACTTTTGAATACAAACTCATGCTGAACTCACGGTTTTGTTCACCAATTCTCCATATAAGAAGGAGGAGCTTGAACTTGAGCATGAAATGGTATGGTACTGAAAAAGGTTTGTAGTCTAGGGGTCTGGTATGCATACCATATGTCTGTATGTTGATACCAGTCTATGTATACATGCCAGTATATGTATACTTACCAGTATATGTAATACATTGTGTTTACACAGAGATTATCACCCGAGTATCTTTGGATGCCGTCAATATCCTGCATTTGGGATAAGTATTAAGTGAAGCGAGGCAAAACCAAAAATAAATTGTTTTTCCTGCCGATCAATGCGTTTAGCATGTTAAACATCACTGCCTTACTTGTTTTGCAGACAGACAATAATATTGGGGATAAACATAAACAAACCGGGAAAGGCGTGGGTTTATTGATAAAGAGATAATTTTTGGAGAGGATTTTATTTCTATCTCTGCCATGTAATACTTGTTATAAATAACATTTGTGTTTTCTAAATAATAAAGAGTCTCCTTTTATTAAAAGATAATTGCAATATGATGTCATCTGTGCTTTCTAATATGAAGATTCTATTGAAGGAGTTTAAGTTTAATTAATAGATAATTACAATATAATATTTGCTGTGTTTTCTGATAAATGATTAGGGTCTCGTTAATTAATAGATAATCACAATGTGATGTGACCTGTGTTTTTAATCATGGAGATTTTTTAGTCTCTTTAAGTAATAGATAATTACAGTATAACATGTGTATCACCTGTGTTTTCTAATAAAGAAGTCACTTTAATTAATAAATAATCGCAATATAATATCATTTGTGTTTTCAAATAATGAAGATTATGTTATGAGTCCCTTTAATTAATAGATAATCACAATATAACATTGTTGTTTTGTGTTTTTAAAATAACGAAGATTCTGCCTGAGTACCTTTAATGAATAAATAATCGCAATATAATATAATTTGTGTTTTATAATAACGAAAATCTGTTACGCGTTCCCTTTAATTAATCAATAATCGTAATATAATATCATTTGTGTTTTCTAATAGGGAAGATTCAGAATCACAATATTGATATAGCCAGCTTTCTGTTACGTCTGTATGGTAGTCGGGTCTGCATGTGCGGTGGGAAGGCGAGGATAGGAACATAAAGGGCACAGGTATCAGGGGACTATTTGTCCATGTTGTAGCGTTAATAGTCTGCACCAGATTGTCATGTGAGCTATGCAGTCGGCTAGCGGAGTGACGGAGTGGGTGCGAATATCAGGTGTTAACACAGACGAGGAGGAGAAGGAGGAGAATTGCAGAGGGTCAGGGAGGACCCACACGAGGGTTGAGGAAACCGCAGTAGGGAGGGTTCGTGGAATCACAGGAGGGTTCGTGGAAGCACAGCAATGTCAGATCTGTTCCCTCATGTTCCTTGAAGGGGAAGGCTGGGATCTTGTGTGTGTGTGTGTGTGTGTGTGTGTGTGTGTGTGGAGGGGGGGGGGCACAGACATTGGATATTGTTACCTACAGAAAAGAGAGAGAGGTGGAGGGAGGGAGGGAGATGAATGTACAGAGAGAAAGAAAGAAAGCAATAGGGGAGAGTGGGGGAGGAAGAGAGAGAGAGATAGAGAAATGAGAGAGAGGGGAGAGAAAGAGAAAGGAGAGAGAGAGAAAGGAGAGGAGAGAGAGGAGAGGAAGAGGAGAGAGAGAAAGGAGAGAGAGAGAGAGAGAGAGAAAGGAGAGAGAGGAGAGAGAGAGATGAGAGAAAGAGAAAGAGGAGAGAGAGAGAAAGGAGAGAGAGAAAGAGGAGAGAGAAAGGAGAGAGGGGAGAGAGAGATAAAGGAGAGAGAGAGGAGAGAAAGAGAGAGAGATAGAGGAGAGAGAGAAAGGAGAGAGGAGATAAAGAGAGAGAGAAAGGAGAGAGAGATGGAGGAGAAAGGAGAGAGGGAGGAGAGAGAGAGGAGAGAGATGGAGGAAAGAGAGATAATTCCCAGCCTTGTACTGACGTATATAGGAAGACAGGAAGACATTTATCAAGTATGCCCAGACATTACACATGTTTGAAGTGTTATGACATATCAGCGACAGACTGGGAGTTTGAGGGGAAGGAAGACGGGAAGACATGATTTCATGGGAGGGGACAGCGACAGACTGGGAGTTGGAGGGGAAGGAAGACGGGAAGACATGATTTCATGGGAGGGGAAAACAAACACTATGTATTGAAACAACAAAAACAGTTTAGTGAGTTAATATTGACTGGTTAAATAAACACCCACCATGCTGGCATGCTGTTTGTTCTGGCTGTAATTGGAAAATGATATGTTTTCTGACAGTATTGAGCATGTTGATTAGGATACTATGACAAATAAGTATTGCTTTATGCACACTTTATAACACTGTTCCCTTCATAAACTATTGATAGGATGCACTGTCTGTAGCGTGGCAATGCAGTTATCATCCTTGGTCTTGTCAGTACCAGCCAGTGCTCGCAGGTTTACTGCAACATTTAGCGCTACAGATGTTGCAGGTTTCTTCATGCCCTAAACTGACAAGTCGTGATATTAGTGAAAGAATCTAGAAAGCAACTCTAAACCCCAATTTCATATTAAAATTTAAAAAAAAAATCATAATCTGATATCACAATTTTATGGGTGATGATCAAATGAGCTGGTCATATCTGATCATTTACTAGAGAATATGAACACATGACCAAACTAAGAATTCTGGTGTCCATACCTCTTCCCGTTCCTCCTCCTCTTCTTCTTCATCCTCATCCTCATCCTCCTTATTTTCCTTCTTCTCCTCCTTCTTCTTCTTCCTCTTTTATTCTTTTTCTTCCTCTTCCTACTCCTTCTCCTTCTTCTTTTATTCTCCTCCTTCTTCTTCTTCCTCCTCCTCCTCCTCCTCCTCCTTCTTCTAGTGTGTTTTGTAGAGTACCTAGGCCTCTTCTTCTTCTTCTTCTTCTTCTTCTTCTTCTTCCTCTTCCCCTTCCTCCTCTTCCTGTTCCTCCTCTTCCTCTTCCTCTTCCTCCTCCTCCTCCTTTTCCTTCTTCTTTTATTCTTCTTCTTCCTCTTCCTACTCCTTCTCCTTCTTTTATTCTCCTCCTTCCTCCTCCTCCTCCTCCTTCTCCTCCTTCTTCTTCTAGTGTGTTTTGTAGAGTACCTAGGCCTAAAGATGTTTGTGGTTATAAAAATAATTTCAAAAATCCCCAAAGGCTACTGGCCCTTATTAAGTATTTTTTAACGTATATTAGTAAACACGTGTTGTTGGTTATTGTTGACATCAACAGCAGATTTAACTTGAATTTTTCCAGGAAATGAAAGTGCAAAATTATTTATAAATTAACCTGTTCTAAATGAATTACCAACTCAATTATTCACACGTAAAAAAAAAAACATCAAGAAATTCCAAAATCTTCATTCTGGGTAACAAACGTAGGCAAAGGTTCCATTGCATGTATAAAGTTGGTTGTGTTATGGCCGGTCTCATTAGTATCAGGAATGGCTGTGATTGATGATGTAAGAAGTCTTCTCGTCTGTACAGGCAGGAATGTGTATGCTTTCTTTAGTGGTCTGTCATTGTTCCTGGTGTACAACACTAAAATACTTAACAAACTATCAATATCGTGATGGATTAACATCTCCTCCGCTCTAGGGTCCAAATTTACTGATGCTAGCGCCATTGTGTCTGTTGTTGTTAATTGTTGCAGTGGCATTGTGATTACTATTGTCATTATAGTGCCATTGCGTCTGTCATTAATTAAAGTAATGGTATAATGTGTCAGTTTTTGTTAATGATTGCAGTGGCATTGTGATTACTATTGTCATTATAGTGCCATTGCTTCTGTCATTAATTAAAGTAATGGTATAATGTGTCAGTTTTTGTTAATGATTGCAGTGGCATTGTGATTAAAGTGACATTATGTCTGTTGTTAATTACCATAGAGGCATAATGTGCCATATTGTTGTTGTTTTTAATTATTGTAGCGGAATTGTGTCTGTTGTTAAAAAGTATAGTGGCATCATATCTGCTGTTGTTGATGAATATAGCAACATTGTGTCTGTTGTTAATTATCATAGTGGCATATTGTGTCTCTTGTTATTAATTATTGTAGCGGAATTGTGTCTGTTAAATATTATAGTGGAACCATATCTGCTGTTGTTGATGATTGTTTCCTTATCGGTTACATCGTCACAGTTTTACATAATGTTCATATCCCAGCCATGCACATACCTATGCTTGGATTTGAAGTGATAATTGCTAAATGCTAACTATACCTTAACTGTCAAGTTGTATTTGTTAAGGTTGCTGTGTTTGCTTGTGTATCTCACTAATGTGACAGGGGTGACATGGATGACATGGGGTGACACGGATGACAGCAGTGTTGACATAGACATGTGGGGACCAACACTTGAGTCAGTTTAACGTATTCAACATGTATTACATCTTGACAACTTGATAGTTTCACAGACATGACCATGAATGCCTTGGAACAGAATTGAAGACCTGTTTAATTAAATAAATTGTACTAATTTTGTTATTTATTTCAGTTGTCTTTTTCCTAACTTTTTTTAATACACCATATTGTGTATCTTTTATGTACTATAGCCACCTTTTATTGTTTTAAATGAAACGTTCTGTTTCTCATTGTTGTTTTGTCACGTGTTCGTGTTTCCATCCAAACATATTTGGTGTAAATCAATAGAGAACTATTTTCGTTCACATTCAAGTCACTCTTGTTCGAAATGATTTATATTGAATTACACATTGAGTCTGGGCTTAATCTTTACTGCATCTTGATAACATGACCACCAGACTTGCCAATGGATGGTCCTATGCTATACCTCCACTATGAATGTCTCTGGTCCTATGTGTATACCACTATGAATGTCTCTGGTACTATGTGTGTATTCCAGGGATAGTTTTACAATTTATTGGCTCTTCGGCTTTCAGCTTAAGTTATGTGCTCATAATTGAAGTCGTTTTCACTACCTCCATGAATAGAAGTCTTCCTGTGGTGTGTGAGCTTGGATGCACCCTAGTCAAGTTCCACTCCCCCCTTCATCCATCCCTCCCCCTCTCTCTCTCTCTCTCTCTCTCTCTCTCAGGGTAATTGCACATCAACTTTGGTGGTAACTGAGTACCAACTTTAGACACAGATAGATTAAGGTCTCTGTTTATCTGTCACTGCAAGTGTCTGGGTCTGGAGACACAGATAGGTAACGGTCTCTGTTTATCTGTCACTGCCTGTGTCTGGGTATGGAGACACATATATATTAAGGTCTCTGTTTATCTGTCACTGCATGTGTCTGGGTCTGGAGACACATATAGGTAACGGTCTCTGTTTATCTGTCACTGCCTGTGTCTGGGTCTGGAGACACAGATAGGTAACGGTCTCTGTTTATCTGTCACTGCCTGTGTCTGGGAGGGTGGAGCAGGCTGGTAGTACGTTCAGTTATGTTTTCTGTCATCACAAACCTCCTCCCAGTGTTTGAGAACGGCAGCGATGACATCTTTCTTTCACTAAGTTTGTACGGAGATATAGCAATAAGCTGTAAACACACTAAGTGTGTCTTGGTTTTACAACCACTTGTACACAGCTATACCGTAGATAAGCTACATATTTGCATTAAATACACAAATATTTAAAACCCTAAACATCATTAAAATAACAGCTATGTCTATCACATGCAAAGATAATCTTTAAACTTTATACATAATATTTTCTCATTAAATTGAATACATAAAGAAGAAAAATATATTTGTGATATTTCTTCTTCTGATAGTACAATAAGGTCTTTCACAAAATGGTGTATGTGTACATATATTCCAAAGACTTCTGGTATGAAAAGTGTCTACGTGTTCAGTTAACGATCTTGATGAGGAAGTTTCTGGAAGCAGCATGTAATTATAACATAAAGAAGTCGATGACGTAGTTTTGAACTTCACAGATCTTTGCCCGTTACATCAGAGTCTTGGAACAGGTAAAGACTTGCCACCGTGTGTCTGGTGTAACATTGCATTGCACGCAGTGTGCACCAAACCTGGCCATGCACATAATTCATGGTCTGCACATAGATTACAGACCGCCTTACAGACCGCCTGCCATGAGGTGGTCCATCTGTAGCGTATCCTACCATCTGCTACCACCCATTACCTATCTAATACCACCATGTGCTACCACCCATTACCTATCTAATACCACCATGTGCTACCACCCATTACCTAACACAATCTATTTCCACTATTCACCACCACTACCATAATCTGCTACATCCACACACCACAATATTCCACAACCACCATCTGCTACCACCATCTACTACCACATTTCACTACCACAATCCTCTAAATCTATATACCACAATCATCCACAACCACCAGATGATCACTTTTCCATTACCACAATCCATTACCGGTACCATTATTTCACTTCCGAATCTATACACCACCATCATCCACTACCGCTGCTAGCACCATCTGCTGTGCACCACCCAAATACTGCCACAAACAATTAGCCCCATGCACTTGACTACCACCATCTGCTATCATATATCATTGAACTCTCCGTGTGGAAAACTCAAATTTCCCACTTCCTTTCATTACAGAAAGGTTGAAATCTTGCGTCAAATTCTCAGCAGGTCTTCAAAACCTTCCGTTTGAAAAAAAAATATGTTGGTTGCCACAGCAACTGAGAGTCACATGAACCATCTCATTTCGTGAGAATCAGATAACAATATCTTGATTCGCCAGAGTTTCCGAGGCCAAGGGGTGACATGAAGGAATGTTGAGTAGCTGTGACAACAAAACAAACTAGTCTTTGTCGAAGAAACGTGACGTGGTATAAAGTTAATTTTGAGGTATGATAACAGTGATGACCAGCTGAGAGGTCTTGGCAGTGGGGGGTGGGGGGTGGGGGTGGTGTGGTGTGGTGTGTGTGGGAGTTGGGGCTTGAAGGATGGGCAAGAGTGGGGGGTGGTAAGAATTTCATGAATGTATTCATGTTAATGTTCAACATGTGATCAGCAATACATAAATATGTTATCTTGATCTTAAAGCATTTAACCCTCTTCCTGTTGAAGGCAACCAGAAATGCCCTAAAGATCAGTGCCTGTGCCTGATCCAGGAGGGAGAGAGTTAAACAAATAAACTGTAAGACATAAATGTCTTAAAATATGATTTTGGAAAATTCAGAGTTCATATTTATGAACAGATCATTTATATGTAGCTGGTAGGACATTGACCTGTCCTACCATGTCCTACCATGTCCTACCACATAGGCTACATGTGCTGATTAATGTCCTCCCCTTTGGCCATAGTTCAGAATATGTATCAAACAACGCCTGTAGGTGTGATCAATGATAGTCTTTCTCGGTGCGAAATGTTTGTTTGTTTTGTCTACGTGGTGTCAGGTCTGTAACTGTTTGATTACTTGTCTGACACCTATGACAGATGTACCACCATCAGGGCTGCGTTCAGGCCGCACTACGTGTAGTTACTGTGTAGTGCTAGGGAAGCCGTTTAGCCAGCATACGTAGTACTATGTACTGTAAATCACGAAATTAATGCGCCACTAATTTAATGCAACCTCTAGATTTTAGCCGTAAATGCGACACCAATAAAATGCGAACGGCCATGTCTCCATTCATGTTTGTTCACCAGTCTTACCTTTAATATGCAGCAATTACATGTGACAATACGATGGTCGCATTTTTCGCATTAATATTCTGCTCACGTTCATTTCATGATTTACATTACTATTTCAAGTGCTGGTTAAACACTTACAAATATATAATATATTCCACATCGTCAGTCACACTGGTACGTAATTTCAGTGAGTAAACAAGTTATTTCTTTACATCACAGCAGGATCTTTTCACCCATACTCAAAATAATCACAACAAAAATAAATATTACCACAGACTGAAAAATCTACGATATCTCAAACACAGAAGTCCCTCTGTTTTAAAATTTAAAAAATGACAGTATTTTAACATTCCTTCCCAAACATAATATTCCGTTTCCGAGAAGATCGTAAATGATGCTTCCTGGCAAAAGACAAATGGAATACTGTGAACAGGGTTCCACTTAGGTTTCAATTTTTGAGAGTCCCGGGGATGCAGGTTGATATGCTTATAAAAATAATAAATTAATAAAGTGCGTCCAAACTTGCGATTTTTGCGTATGGGACGCAGGATTGCGCGTTTGGAAAACCCCTGTGTGAAGCATAAAAATGCCTCATGCCAGAGGTCAATCAATGAATGCAATATACTCACCCCAGCCAATTCATTAAAGCAGGGATGCATATATAGCTTACTTAAATATTTATCATGTTGTGCCTGCCACAAGGCTGAGCCATGTTAATTATAATTACTCCAACAGCCACACATGGCGGCGCTGATAGTACACGGCATGTGCCGGTACATTCACTGACTGAGTGATGACTTCAGAACACAGTGTATTAACCACTCCCCGGCTGGATAAACCCTGTAGACCAGCTATTGTCATTAATCCAGCATGGACAGGGTTAATGGAACCCAGGATCAGAAATTCTCATTTCAGACACATGTGCTGATTTGACTTGATTAACAAGATTTTTTTGAGTCGTGGAGAAGAATGACAGACAGATTTGTAACAGATTTTCGTATTTGGTTTGCTTTAAGTTTACCGGTAAATATGAAATGATGTATATTTATAACATGTCCTGGCATACTGTAAATCATGAAATTAACGCGAGCAGAATATTAATGCGAAAAATGCGACCACCGTATTGTCGCATTTAATTG
>JAVCKZ010000017.1:18887-31157 GCA_034780755.1 Lepetodrilus elevatus | reverse complement strand
ATTGTTCTTTCAGAATATGTAATAACCCCGATAGTGACCATTTTCCCCTATGCAAGTATGATCTTGCCCCTTTAAAACGTTTAGTAAACGGTTTACTTTGCACTAGAACATTTTATAGTGTCATATACTGTACATTAACAATGACACTACCTGATCATAAAAATGACCTAAGTTTGTAAATGTATGTTGGTGAAATTCTTGACACATTTGTTGTAACTTGCTGTGAATGTGATGTCATTCCAACCCTAGCTCCACCTAAACTATTATTTAATTACTCAAAAAGGGGGAGGGTGGTAACGCAATAGCTGCAGATCTGTAGCAATAAGATGCCCCTATAGTGCCAGAATAGATAGCAAAATAGTAAACGGGGCATCTTATAGCTACAGAGCCTCTGTCAGAGGTAATTTCAGTCGGATATGATAGCATACTGTGTTTAATAACCTCTTACATTTAATGTGATGCCATGATGCAAATAGATGAATGGTAACCATGGTAACCAACAAATCAAATAACTAGAATCATCTCTGAATAATCTTTAAGTATTTTTGTCATGTTTTGTAGGTATGCGATATGTGAAGCCAGATGTTGGTCGTGACTACAGCCAGATAACTGGAGACAGTATGGACTTCCTGCTGATATTCTGTCTGTATCTGCTGATCTTTGTGCTCTTCATCGTCCTGTACGTGTATGGAGACCACCCTGTTCTCAACGCCGGGGTGGTGGGGCGCTTCAAGCAAACAGTCATTGAGGTGAATCTATGTGAATGTAGCTGGGTGTGATACAAACTGTGATCACGGTCAGCGGTTACCCCTTTAGCTCAGTCAGTTTAAGCATTGGACACAAAATCCACTGGCCTGATCCACAAAGGCAAAGCTATATTATCTTTACAATCGATTGTAAACATATCGTAAGATGTGAGTGGTGATTGATTACCATCCTTATTTTACAAGAGGTTAACAATCAAGTGTAGCTCTGTGGATCAGGTGCCAGCAACTCAGGTTCAAATCCCAGGATCAGCAGTGATCCCAACATGTATTCAATTTTCTTTTCACATGTCTGATGTCAAACAACATTATTTTAAATCGATTCAATTTGTGTGTTCTCAGGCTTAGTTGATATATTGCAAGTTGTTCACATTGTGAGAATGCACATTTTAATTTTATCAATGATAAACAATGTAATTGATTGACTCACCATGGGGATTCCATTTCAGGCACTGACGTACTTAATACCCAGCTCAGTACAACAGATCGCCTGCAACACTACTTATTACTTATTCAATACAAGGTAATCATAGGAATATCCTACAAATACATACAGTAGACCTCGCATATAACATACTCATTGGGACCGGCTATTTTTGTCCGTCATATGCAAAGTCCGCTATACACATATGATATCCCGTAATTAGCGTTAGATGGGACCGGGACTTCAGATTCAGTCCGTTATAGGCGAGTGTCTGGTTTATCCGAGGTCTACTGTATTATGTGTGTACAATCCGTTATTATTCATAAACATCTCTGTATTGGTGTCATCTGTATTATTCACTTGGACTCGTAGTTAGAGAAATGCGTATTATATGTTTGTCTTACAGAAATCAATTGATGCAATGTGTGTTTACTTCCAGGAACCAATGTCTCATTAGCAACAGCACTACTTTATACGTGAACGGGCAATAACTCTAAAATGTTTACACTGCGAACAACACCTGCAAAATGGATAGATCAGCCATTAAATGAAAATGTGTTTACTTCCAGGAACCACTTGATGCAATGTGTGTTTACTTCCAGGAACCACTTGATGCAATGTGTGTTTACTTCCAGGAACCACTTGATGCAATGCGTGTTTACTTCCAGGAACCACTTGATGCAATGTGTGTTTGGACTGCTGGTGGTGCTAACCCATGCTATCTGGATGTACGACATCCTCCCCATCCTGTACTCATTTGACCCCGACGGTAACCACATCATGGTCCCCATCACCATCGCCTTCATCAACCTGGCCTTCTTCCACTGGAGTTGTACCACCAACGCAGGGGAGGTAACTCCTACCACCCAGGAGAAGCTCAATTCTGTGTACAAGTGTGACGGACTCATGTACAAAGCTGGAGCAGTGTGTTATACATGTCAACTGGAAAAACCTGCACGATCTAAGCACTGCAGTAGGTATCAAAGATTGACTAGTTATCCACAGTACCACACATGGTGTTGTTTCGTGTATGAATTCATGTTTTCAGTCATGGGTCACTGGTTAGAGGGTCACACCTAGTTGGATCCCAGTATGTATTGCAGATATATTGTCATAATTTAACAATAACTACAGTTTAACAATTAACACTTTTAATTATCTCTGGAGACATTCCACAATGGAAAATTCAGTGAGATTGTTTATCTACATATTACTAGTTATGTAGTTGGATATGAATAACTACTTTTTATGAATATGGATAATATCATAGCAAATACTACTGGAGCCAGTAGGTGAACAATACCATTGCTGGTTCTACAGTGACTAACTACATGCTACCTTTACAGGTGTCTGTGATAAGTGTGTCCACCGGTTTGACCACCACTGTGTATGGACCAACAACTGTGTCGGCGCGGGCAACCTCCGCTTCTTCAACGCCTTCCTAGTGTCCCTGGTCGCCATGTGTATCAATGGCGCCTGGGTTTGTTTCCATACTCTCTACCTGATCGTCATTCACATGAAACTCCTGCAGACATCGTACATAAACACGAGGACCGGCGAGGTTAGGCCCATCTCACTGGTGGTGCTCTGTCAGGTATGTACACCATCATTGCTTCTCCTAGTCCTATGTCTGTTATTCAATTCCTTGAATGAATCCTGAAGCTTTCTAAGACAAAGGTGGAAATAAATTACATAAATTTAATAAATATGCCTTTGTTGTCTGAATGAAACATTAGCTTTCTATGACAATAATGAAGATAAATTATGTAAATTTAATAAATATTCCTATGTTGTCCGAGATATATGTGAGATATCACCACAATGTTGTCAGATATATATACGAGATCATCACCACTATATTTTCCGAGATGTACGTGAGATATCGCCACAACTATCTTGTCTGAGATATAAGTGAGATATCATCACCACTATATTGTCCGAGATGTATGCGAGATATATTACCCTACTGTTGCCGTTTCAGCACTTGTTCATGCAGTATCCACGGTGCGTGTTCCTCGGAGCCTCGCTCTCAATTCTCCTGCTGCTGATTGGCTGGTTCGCGTGCTACCACTTGTTCCTAGTGGTGACCAACCAGACCACCAATGAACGCTACAAGGTGTCCTACTTTGCTAACAAGGAGTATTGTGAAACAGGAGACTCTCAGAGGAAGATGAAACTGTTATCACACAGACCATACGACAGAGGAGTCATGCGCAATGTTCAAGAGGTTCTGTTTCCATGGAGTTCTCTCAAATTGGTTAAAAAGACAAAAAGAAAATAATTTATCTTCTTATATATTTGACAATTTGTGCCTCATATTTTCTGATCACCATTCAAGGCAGTTATTTGGATAAATCATCATGGTGTATTATCATCTACCAGTACCTATGCAGTATGCATATATTATGCATATGTAAATAAAGCCTTTGATTTTATATGTACACAGTAGACCTCGCATATAACGTACTCATTGGGACCGGCTATTTTTGTCCGTTTTACGCGACATCCGTTATATGCATATTCCGTAATTAGCATTAGACGGGACCAGGACTTCAGATTCAGTCCGTTATAGGCGAGTGTCTGGTTTATCCGAGGCCTGTATATGCGAGGTCTACTGTATTTCGAACACATGTACATGTACTTATCAACAAACCTTTCTGTGATCCTGTAATTTGTAATGTATTTGGTGTGCCTTACCAGCACCAATGTGTAATTACTAACTGTGACGGTTGACAGTGGTGATGTGTGCTTGCAAACCTGTACACTCACTGTGTGTTGTATTGTGTTATGAATGTTGACAGTGGTGATGTGTGCTTGCAAACCTGTACATTGACTGTGACTTGTGTTGTATTATGAATGTTGACAATGTTGATGTGTGCTTGCAAACCTGTACACTCACTGTGTGTTGTATTATGAATGTTAAAGAGTGCTGAATGTATCCAACCCACCCAATACCCAGAGTATTCCACAGAATGTAATGCTAAAGTTTGATCTCTGCTCAGTCATCTTTTCTCTGTGATCTTTGCCATGCAATAATGTCTTCGCAGTGTAAGAAAACAATACTGTTAAACTGAGCAATTATATTATATATAAAGGTAACAAGTTGGTTATGACAGTATGCTTCAGAAACATTTTGTTTTCACACAATAATAATATTGTATATACTGTATTATGTAGCTTCGTTTTTTACTTTACGAATTAACAGTTGCATATTTGCTGTTCATGTTGGAATAGATGTTGACATGCTTTACATGAATGAATGAACACAATCTTCTCATTGTTAAATAGCATTACAAATATAATTTTATTACCATATCTTTGGATTTATATTTCTTTGGATATGTTTTACATCATATTTTATTCATGGCAATGCTATAACAGCACACAGGATTGTCACATGGAGAAGTCATCACACAGACACACGATTGTCACATGGAGAAGTCATCACACAGACACACGATTGTCACATGGAAAAGTCATCACACAGACACACATGATTGTCACATGGAGAAGCCATCACACTGACAAACATGATTGTCACATGGAGAAGTCATCACACAGACACACATGATTGTCACACAGATAAGTCATCACACAGACACACATGATTGTCACATGGAGAAGTCATCACACAGACACATGATTGTCACACGGAGAAGTCATCACACAGACACAATTGTCACATGGAGAAGTCATCACACAGACACACATGATTGTCACACAGAGACATCACACAGACACATGATAGTCACATGGAGAAGTCATCACACAGACACACATGATTGTCACATGGATAAGTCATCGCACAGACACACATGAGTGACATATTCCTGATGTATAACTCACTCGCTAATGCTATCGACATGAAGAAGACACATCATTAAGCTGGATACTAGTACAGCTGTGAATGGGTACCCAGTAGGATGAGATGGAATTGTGAATGTTAACCTTTTAATGCTTAACATGGCAGGTTGGGCTGTATACTCCACATGGACTTACATTTGTACTTTGATTTGGAATATAGTGTAGCTACAACTGTTCTGCCCAAGGTGGGCTTGGTCAGAAAGCTGGCTTCTGCTTGCTTCAGCGTAAATGTGACTGCATGAGGACAAGGCATTTTACTTTAGAAAAACTGACTTACATCTAGATTGTATTCTAACAATTACGGGCAGTGCTCGCAGCTCTTCACATCGTATACAGACTAAAAGCACAGTCACATCTGGAACGATAACGACAAAATCGCTTTACCCTGCCCCGAGATTATGAATCCGTTTGAGTACAATTTCATGCTCAAGCTCAAATTTTATAATAGGTATCTATGTCTGTGAACAAATCCTTGAGTTGAGCATTAAATCGTTTATAGTCAAAGAACGTTTTGTAATCTGTGGGCCCGGTGACACTACGAGTAACGAAGTTTAATTATTATTACCACAACGACTGAACGAAATCGTATAGTGTGATTTCCGGTCATTCTCGAAACATCCTGCCATTATTACTACACTTAACCTCCGTCAAACATGGCCGGGATATCGATGATGGGTTCCCGGTGTGTCACACGCTTGTCTGTTATATCAAGAATCTGGTTTCCTTCCGTAAAGAAGTAGACATAAAATGTGCATACTTTATAACATGGTACAATGTCACGCCAGACTATTCCATATCGACATATCGAGCATATAGCCATATAATTTAAGAAGTGTCCGTTATACACGTAAACCGGACTTAATCCGCTATACAAAAGTGTATCCATATGCCATACTTTGTCTGCTTTACACATTTCACATGTTTACGATCAGTGTATGCACGTTTTTCATAAATAAAACCACACGATATAATTATTGTTATGTTTCAAAAGTCGTTATTATTTCCATTATGGACAGAATGAATCTGAATCATGACCGGTAAGCTTCAAACTGGCTGAGTGAGGCCCCGGAAATCACAACTAGAGGCCTTACCTCGTCAATGATCACGCACAAATTGTAGTACCAAAAACATGAATTTAAATACAACTGAATCTGGAAGTCCCGGTCCCGTCTGACAATAATTACCGACATAACTGACAACCCATAATTATACCGTACCAAAATCTCTGGTCTAATTTTCTAAGCCTGCATATAAATCAAGGATTGAGGTCTGCCTCAGCCGGTTCGGAGTCATTTGTCACGAGCACCTCCAATTTCTGTGCCACCTGAAGAACATCCTCACTGTCTGAAGATGCAAGCAAAGTCAGTGCAAAACGCCGTTTGGTAGCTACAGCATCAAGATATAGGGACAACTGTTTTCGGATGTAACTACAAGAAATAAAGTAATAAAGTAATGAAGTCCGACAACAAACATTATCTTTTGCTTTGGGCGTTGGCAGCATTGAGTATGTTTTATACGCGAGGCTATTTTAATGGAAATGCGGTAGACTGAGCTAGAGATTTTGGTCCGGTATATATGCGAGTATCCCTTATATAAAGGCCGGTATATAAATACGAGGAATTTAATTGGAATTATCGTTAGACGGGACCGAGATTCAAGATTCAGTGCGTTATAGGCGAGTGTCCGGTTTATCCGAGGCCGGTATATCCGAGGTCAACTGTATATTGCATCTGACTCATTGTGTCAATGTGCGGTCATCACTTCGAAATATACTTTAACTTTATTTTCATATTGAATTTATCTCTACAATTATGGTGTCGGTATCAGAAACCATGCATATATTTCGTTCTTTTCACATATATAGCCTACTCTCTCCGAATCTACTGAAGGAAATAAAGAGTATTCATCAATTCATTCTTACTACATAATATGTATGTTAACATACATTATCTACGACGATCCTGTCGTGAAACATTTGATACTAAACTTATCTATTATGGTCGTTTGTGAATGACATGCGTTTAATCTTTACGGCTCTTCTGGGTATCTATAGAAGGTAGTGCAATACATTATCAGGCGGTGCGTAGTTACTGTAAATAGGTACCATATACATACTTTCCCAACTATTATATATAGTAAAAATGTTATCACATTTAAAATAGGTATACGATCTTGGGATTTCCATTTGGGGTGAGGTCGACGAGAAATAGACCCTGCCCCCTATATCACACGTGATGGCGTGATCGTCTCCGTCATTCGCTCATGATTCTCTCATGATGTTGTATCAGTACATATATAATACTATTAATAGACGAAAGCCGGTATTCCCATAATCTATAGCTGCTAAAAATAGATAATTGAAGTTTCACTATGAAAACTCACTGCGTGCTACTTCTATTTCTACCTTGTAAGATCCTAATATGTTTTAGGATTGTGTATGTCTACGTAAAATGACCTACCTACACATCAGCAATGCCACAGATCTATATAATAAAAGAGTAACTATAGGGCATATACTCAAATGATAAAACAATGCTGTTGATGTAACATAATGGCAGGCATATCATATTGTTAATAAGAATGCGCAGAATTATTAAGCTACTATATTTACTGGTTAAATGTCACGTGACCCAGGCAGGGATGTCCAGATTATGACATTTTTAGGCCTGACGCAACTCATTTACCTGCATGCCGTCGACTGGAGTATAGGACTACAGGCTACATGGTGAGTACAGGAGTATGCTTCAAGAAGTATTGTTGAAAGTTTTGGCTTGTCCTAATTTAATCTATAGATGCGATATAAAGTGCTTGCGTACCCCCACAGATCTGTATTTTATCCTTTCATATTTCTTGTTCATAAATGATCTTTCTGATTGTAATTTACTTATTGAATTACAAGCTTATTTTCGGAGGAGGTCTAATTGCTACCACACATATGAATCTTGAATATAATCTAGAAACATTATAAAATTGGTCAATATATACAATGACTTGTCAAGTTTAATCCTGATAATAAAATGTATGCTCTTCTGTCCTAATAAACAACTACAATAATACCCAAATCTGGTATTTAACAGTTATAATAGAAACATATTGATGTTACATTTTCAGTTGACTCAAAGTGGTCTCTGAATGTCATTATACTCTCAATGCCTTGGCGTAAATTCACTTTAAATAATAATATTTTGAGGATGATTTTAGTAAGGCATATTACTTTTATCAATTTGCCGATGGAATTCTTGAGAAAAAAAAGATGTTATCAATGCATCACTATAATCATTTCGTTATCGTACGTTCCCGATCCCCGTGTATAAGAGATCAAGGGCTTCGAGAAGTGATACCTTGAAATGCATGCTAGTAATGCCATGCATAGGTATGTCATAACTTGTATATATTATCCATAATGTGCTAAACATACTGAACGTATTTATAAGAGATCGTTAAGAGAGTGCTTATGGTCTTGTAGCAGAAGATATATACGTGAACTTCGAGAAACGATCCCCTGGAAGTTACATGCAACCAATACCATACATGATACCTTATATCATGACTCGTACAGCACTTATTAATCCTGAAAGTTGGAATCATATCCGTGGTATGCTAAACGTACTGAACGTACGTATAGTGCATATAGGACATATCATAATGGACATACCATTATTATGCTGAACGTATCGCACTGCTGGATATATGCTGGAAATTACATACTAAACATAGCATGAATGAGAGAGATGGCGAACGGAAGGAGGGAAAGAATGGAGAAGCGGAAGGGGAAGAGTGAGACTACATTATATATAGATAGAGAGAAAGAGGGAAAGACTACAGATATATAGAGAGAAAGAACGAGGGAAAGTGCAGATATATAGAGAAAAGAGGGAAATACTACATATATATAGAGAAAGAAAGAGGGAAAGACTACAGATATATATATAAAGAGGGAAATACTACAGATATATAGAGAGAAAGAAAGAGGGAAAGTCTACATATATATAGAGAAAGAAAGAGGGAAAGACTACAGATATATAGAGAGAAAGAGGGAAATACTACAGATATATAGAGAAAGAAAGAGGGAAAGACTAAAGATATATAGAGAAAGAAAGTGGCAAAGTACAGATATATAGAGAGAAAGAAATAGGGAAAGACTAAAGAGTGATAGAGAACGAAAGAGAGAGAAAGAAAAAAGAACGAATGAAAGAAAGATTGAGGATAAGGAGAAAGAGAGAAAGACTTAATTAAGGTATACAGACGGATGGATGGGTGGAATCTAGCGGCCACGTGGTAACAGCCGGTTATACCGAGACAGATAAAATGCAGATGGTGCATGACTTCATAGATACAATTACAGCTGAATTTCAGAGAGAGAAAAAATAAACGATAAAATATCTACTCAATTCCAGCGAAACATAATTGGTCGATGGTTTCGGAAAATGATATACTATTTTAATGCATGCGGTCGCTGTCAGTGAAACCTTCGGGCTTTTAGGATGTGTGTTTAGCCGTTTACATAGGTATGCGTTCATTTGAAAACTAATGAATAGCGTAACGTGATATTGGCCTATTGTGACTACTAGTATTAAGAAATAAAATATAAAATATGGTGGACACAAAATTGTTAGTGCTTCGTTAATTAGAACTATGTTAAAGGCATAATATCACAGATCATAGACCTGTATACTGGACAGACGAATTTCTATCTGAGACTAATTACGCTTGATTTATCCACCCAAATGTTATTTACTGATCTACTTAGTCCCTAGTACTCAAAATATTAATGTTTTATATGAATTTAGGGAACGTTTCGCTATTTATCTTGTCTTTGATGCATCAACTCATCTATATACCTCATCAACTCATCTATATACTATGAACGAATCTGCGAGCGAACATTACAGTTATGTTCCCCTTGCATGATATATAATGAAGGAAACACATACAGTGTACGGACCATATTCAGGTTGTCTATATTGGGGTTGCAGTGGAGATTTGTCAATCACACATCGGTGGAAAGCTTTTTTGGAAGTACAAACATAACTGTATGTATATCCAGTGAATGTACTTTGCAGATATATCTAAGAACTAGTCCAAAACAACCATAATTATATGTGATATTATGTCTTTAAATATTAAATAGTATGTAGACTCATCTAGCGTGAAATCCATGTTGAAATCTGATATACTAGTAACCAGCGTGGAATCTATGTTGAAATCTGATATAACCAATCGACATAACATGCTATAATCCATACATATATCGGTCGAGTGAAGTACGGAATTGTTATTCTATATAGCTATACTGAATACACATGTTTGGTGTTATTGTCATCAAACGCTTGAATATTAATAAAGCATATTGCGAATGGAATGCACAATATTGACCATCACACACCATTACATGTAGATCAATAGTTCTCATTACCAGTTGTTATAGTTTGGAGTGGCGATACGGCAGTACATGATAGCTTTAATTCAAATGCCATCTTAATACGACAGTAGAGCTTTAAGACTTACGAACATTAATAGACATTTACGATATCCTATATGCAGTTCTGATAAATAGATAATCTATATTATAAGCCTCATAGTTGAATACTTGATTTGTATCAATTACTGTTATATTATATCTACTCAAGTTAGATCCTACGCGGTAAAATGATATGAACTTTTGAATATACATCTTGTAGCGCCTTAAAGGGCAGCTTGGGTTGTATACTCCCCAGGAAGTTGATGGGTGAAATGAGTGCACATTGACCGGGGTAATAATGTAGCGCTATACATGAGCGACTTTCCAACATGGATGTGGCGCAATAGAAATACGCACATTATTATTATTATAAGTACATGCTCATACTACTACTATTACTATTACTACGACTACTACTACTATACTACTATTACTACTACTACTACTACTACTCTTCTACTACTACTACTACTACTACCCCTACTACTACTACTACTTTACCACTACTACTACTACTTCTCTACTATTACTACTACTACTACTACTGCTACTACTACTACTACTACTCTACTACTACTACTACTACTATTCTTCTACTACTACCACTACTACTATTACTACTACTACTACTACTACTACTACTCTAATACTACTACTACTACTATTCTTCTACTACTACTACTACCAATACTACTATTACTACTACTACTACTCCTACTACTATTCTACTACATTCACCTCCTCCTTTCATCATCCTTCCTCCTCCTCCTCCTCCTCTTCTTCTTCCTCCCTCTTATATACTTCCAACTCTTGCTTTTAATCAATTGTTACTTCTCCTTAGCACACGCATTTTACGTGACATATTAATGAACACAGCTGAAGGTAGCTCGAGAACGTATTAATAAAATGTTGGCGACATACTGTCAACTCCAAGTTTATGGCTACGTTATTGACAACATGACACCAGCTGTCTTCAAAAAGAAATACATGTATTGCTATTATACTATCTGTAAATGGATGTTTCATGTGAAATATAAAACATAAAAACATTTTTTTTTAACTTCTTCATGTACCTGGAATATTTAATTAAAAAGTGTTACTATTTATTTTTAAGCCATATGACAACGATATGCAAATAATGGCTATCACCCGTACACTATTTTGTCATGCTTTAATGAAAATGGCATACAATTTTTGTGTTCAAATTATTTCCGTTTCGTAAATGCAATAAGTGTTGTTATCACATTACGAACATTACGAACCATGCTTAAATCAATTTAAACCAATTTTGTTTAAGTATTGATTGACAGGTGTTTGTAGTCGTACATAAAATGATAAGAATTGGTATTTTTAATATACTAGTACATGTATATGCATTACCCAGTATGTCTGAACGCACTTGTATAATTGATCATTACTCTAGGTTGTTTGCAGTGTGATAAAACACAAAAATAATAATCTAATAATTCGTTTACCAATTCCAACATATGTGACGAGACGCCTTGCATTAGTTTTGATCTCTCGTTAAAAATATCCTGGGAAAATTATCAATTATATAAGCACACTTCTGGCATGATGGGCAATGCATATTTTCCAAATATCAATTTTTAACATTTTAGACACCATCGCAATCATATACATTAGTAAAATACAAATCGTATCCTAGAATTATTTGATACAACTGGCCCCGAGATTACGAAACTTTCCTGAGTACGACTCCATACTCGACTCAGGATTTTGTTCATAAAACGTCATGT
>JAVCKZ010000017.1:4495-18787 GCA_034780755.1 Lepetodrilus elevatus | reverse complement strand
GTGAAGCAGCAAGCGTGCGTTAACGCAACATAGATAAGGAACCTACATGTTATTGCACTAGTGCAATAACTTTATATAATTATTGCATGGGTAAATAACGCCTATGTTATGTGATAAATATAATTATATATTTTTTCTTCTGATTTCCTGGCAGATTTTAACGACGCTGGTGGAGAATTTATCAATACCTGTTACCTGTAAGATCAGAATTTTACCGAAGGTATGTATTCATGAAAAAAGCATTCTATGTATTTTCATATGTGTTCAAGTTGCAAACATTCACAAATGCTCGTGAACAGTGGCAAGAGAAGCCTCATGATCATTCACAATTATTTCACATAATCCTGCTAAACGTATTTCAATTTGAATGTTTTCACATTACATTTTCTAAACACCCAATTAAAAAATTAAAAATTAATGAAATAATATTGAAAATGGCTCGAAACCCCAATTTAAAATAGAAAAATGAATGTAAAATATGACAGTAATGTAATATCTGACGAGGGAATCGTTTCTTGAAGCTTTCATTTCCACAGTCATTTCCAAGTGCCCGATCACCATATATTGTAGTTTTATAGTAAATCTGAGAGCTTTGAGAAACAATACCCAGGATCTTGTTCCATGGAATGATCGTAGCGCTACAAGAGTTATGGAGTTATGACTCTCATATCGTTACGATTGTTCTGTGGAACAGTGGTTTGATTGATACGACTAACTCCACAATACAGCTGGAGGACACGCTGACGCTGGTCAAGCTGATCGAGAGTACCGGTGTCGCCGCCCTGGCAGTGCACGGTCGTACCAGGGACGAGAGGTCGGGCCACGTCAACCGCAACAACGTCATCCGCGCCATACAGGAGGCTGTGTCCATACCTGTAATAGCCAAGTAAGTAGAGCCGAAAGTTCAACCTAAAGTTATATAGATGTTCATTACGGTATGCGCATTTGAATGAATCGCTCGTAAAATCCCTTAGTAAGTACAGTGCTCCCTCGATATAACGCTGAATTTGGGGTCCATGACATGCCACCCGCGTTATAATACCCGCGTGACATCAACGAATATAATTGAAGAAAAAAAAAATATTTTTTTTTAAATATTTACTTTTAAATATGGTCCACGTTGGACCCTGCGTTGTATCCGCATCGAAGGAGCACTGTATATACATATTATTTTTATACAAGGTTTATTTATGTATTTTTGTTGTGATATATGACAGTTAACACACAGCCCTCGGGCGCTACTGGCATGTAATGCACTCCATTTCAGGGATTACCCCTCGGGATACTTCCTTCAACGTCATGCATTACATACCATAACACCCTCAGGCCGTGTGTTAACCATCACTGTGTGCATGGCATTAGAGTGAAGAAGTTGTGTTAGCTTTAATTGTTCTCAGCCAGAAATGTGCATACCGGTATATTTCTATTTGCAGCGGAGGCTCCCGGCACATAACTACGTTCGAGGGCATCCAGGAATTCTGGAAGGAGGCGGGAACATCGTCCGTGATGATCGCTCAGGCTGCTCAGTGGAACGTCTCAGTGTTCAGGAGGAGTGGTACTCTCCCCCTCCATGAGGTCATCAAGAAATACCTTCGATATGTACGTACACCTCTCACTTTCTCTTCTCTTCCAACTTCCTCTATTTTCATATTTTGTAATTGAATTGAGATCCCCAATTTTGAGTTTCTCAAAGCATACAAAACATCAACATTCAAGCTAACACTTTCCCTTAACTTTCAAAAATGAGGATAGTGCTACGTATCACTAAGAGATGAGAATCTTCCATGGATCCGTGGATTTTTAGGTTCATGGGTTGATCTCGTAAACCTGGATCCCAGCAGTTTCAGCTGACAATACAATTTCCCATTATCATCCCTGATCACTAAACTACGAAGCATTGTTTTCCATTCAATGTCATCAACTAATTGAATAATGCCGACTACACGTTCTGACGGAGAACTTATCTCCACGTTTTGTCGTGTCCAGGCTGCAGAGTGCGACAACAACGCGATCAACACCAAGTACTGCATCCTAAAGATGTTGAGGGAGACGATGAGAGAAGATGAAGGTCAGGCCATGCTGGGAATAACTACCATGGAGGAAATATAGTGAGTGAGTGTGTGAGTGATGAGGGAGTGAGTGGTGGGGATGTGAGAGTGATGGGCGAGTGATGCTTGATCATGGAGTTTGTGGGTGGTGGTTGAGTGAGAGTGAGGAGAGAGAGGGAGAAGTATGAGTGAGTACTGATGAGAGAGTGAGGTGTGAGTGAGTACTGATGAGAGAGTGAGGAAGGAGTAACATAGTGTAAGAATGAATGATGGATGAGATAGAAAAGGAGTGACAAAGAGGCTGGGAGAGAGGAGCCAATGAGTGAGTGAATGAGGCGTGAGTTATAAATGTTGTACCAGAAGTTTAGAAGCAGAAATTAACTTTAAAACTTACTCACCCAAATAGTGATACTAATAACAAATGTTATGAATTTCTACTAGTCCTTAGGATACCTTTAGCATTGGGAGAAACAGTTCTGTATTATGCCTCTTTCTTTCTAGTGATATATGGAAAATGAAGGATTACTATGCTGACGTCATGAGGAAGAGGAAAGAACGTGAAGAAAATTTAAGAAGCACAAATGGGGTTGAAAGTTTGGGAATAAAACGCAGGAAAACGGACGATGGCTGTGCTTTGTTTGAACTTCCTGTCAGGTATATAAAGTAAGTATCCTTCTGTTAAAAGTGTTTGCAGTCATTGTGTTGGGAATTTCATTATTACTAAGTAGGGGTGACTATCAAGGCCAATTCTTCTACTGCGATAATTGAAAACACTATTGCAATAATTTCTACTGGCCCTTAGGATACCTATAGCAATGGGAGAAATGGCCGGGCCAGCAGCAATTGCGAACACTGGATATAAGCGTTATGAGCATGTTTTTGTGCATATGTAACACATTATCATTATTATATGTATGTCAATTAACTTTTCTTCAGGAAGAATTACCCTCATTGCATATCTCCCAAGCAAAAACTACACGAATGGAGCAAAAGGACGGGAGAAAAACCGCCTCAATTTAACACAGTAAGTTTTAACTAGCACCATCAGATTTGGATAATACTTCGCTAACATTCTTAAATTTCGGCTAAAGCCCGAGTTTTTGGTATGCAAACATGCTTTGAGTCTGAGAAGAGTAATATTTTTCAGCGAACAAAAATTAAAAATAAAAATTTATCATGTGACGCTAATAGGGACATGTCAGTTGATGAGGAGCTTTTGTTGTGCTAATGATAATAAATATATTCCTATATATTTTTTTGTGACATTTATTATTAACCCTTTCGTGGTAGGACACGCGCATGCGCATAACAGCCTAGATGTGGGTGACGTGGTATGCTGCTATATAAAAGACACAATTTGGACGTTGTTCGCGGTCATATAACAAGCTGAACATTTGCTCCTAAACATTTTTTGTGGTATCTAAATTTTGAGGAAACCTTGAGCTATCGAAATCTGGAACAGGTTTATAAAGGTTTTCAAGGGTTAAGGAATTATGGCCCTCTCACAAGACAATTTATGTGAGTGACGTCATAAACTACTATATAAACCTCGCAAATTCTAGATGGGATTTTTACTGTCCTACTGTTCAGCTTGTTATTTGACCGCTAACAACAACCAATGGTGTATTTTATGTAGCGCCATACTACATGACCCACCCCTATGCCATTATGCGCATGCGTGGACAGTAGGCCCGTGGTTAACACGAAAGGGCTAATATTTATACTGTCCTTTTTGTTTGTTTAGATTTAAGAATTACAAATAAACAGGAATAAGTATGATTAACTTCAGGTGGACCGAGTTGAAGATCGCTGTTTCCACAGTGTCGTCACCGTGAAGAATTTAAAGTATACAACTCCATATTGGTAAGTGACATATTTTTTTTATAAAGCTTTTAATAATAATAATAATGTGCAGTTTTTGTATAGCGCTGAATCCACGCTAAAGCATGCTCAGAGCGCTGTACATTATTACCCCGGTCAATGGATTTGTGTACACTCAATTCCTTCTCAACTCCCTGGGGAGTATACAACCCAAGCTGCCATTCACGGCGCTACAAGGTTATCATTCACATGTCCATCTCATCCTTCCGGGTACCCATTCTCTGCTGGGTGAACTATTAAGCCAGTATCATTTAATAATTTTACAACACGGTTAGTAATTAACCATGTAAGTATAAGTATGGCAGTAGACATTAACTTTAAATGTGATGATTGAAGCATCAGCGGTCAATGTTGGTTTCAGGGAGAAATCAAAGCAGATAGCGGAACAAGGGGCGGCCATTGCTTGTCTGTTCTGTATCGGGGAAGAAGATGGGCGCGTGGAGGAGGCTGAAGATGAAAGAGAGGCTGTGTGCAGGAAGTGGGCGCAATTTCAAAAGGATGATGGGAGCGCTGGAGAAAACTGTGATATGAAGCGAAAAGTGCAAACACTCTGTCAAACTGTCAATAGTGACAAGGAAGTGACCGGTACTGCTTCGTGAATATCGTTAAATACAGACAGATGCAGAAATCATCAGCTGCGCGAGATGGAGTGTTTATAACAAGCCATATTTATTTTATTTATCTCTTCTTATGGAACAGGTTTTTTTAATTAACCCTCTCCTTGCCTGATCACATGCAGAAATAGAACACTTTGATTTTATTCAGCAGGGAGAAGGTTAACAAGAATATTGTGATGATTAATAAAACCAATACCGGTACATGTACTTTTAAACTACCATGGCGGTCGATAATGTAAATAAATATATATTTTATTTTTTTCTAGTTTATTGCACTACTGTCTTCGTTGAGATATTCTTACCAGACGTATTTCACATTTGACACTGCCATTCTCAGGGTTAGAAGTTTCCACTCGCCCGGCGGCCTGATCCATTTTTCATAATACCTGATAAAACGTGGTATTTCGTTGCATTTATGTATTAAATACTGGTATCCATGTACTGGGGTGGGTGGTAGTGAAATGTTCCCTTTCTGATGCGACAATGTTCGCGAACGTTACATTTCTGATGCGATATTGATACATGTAGGATGCGCGGTCTGTAGAGTAGCAATGCAGCTATCCTTGATCTTGTCAGCGCTACAGATGTTGCAGTTTTTCCTCCTGCCCTAACCCGACAAATTGTGATGCAAGTGAAAGAATCTTGAAATCAACCCATACACATTGAGTGGTTAGTTTATGGCAGTAAATCTACACGCACATGCCGGTGTGACCCAAGGAAAACTGCACTGCACTGTCAGCAGTTGTCATTACCAGGTCGGGGAAAAAATACATTCTGCAAACACTGAGATCCATGGGTATATTCAGATGCCATGTCTGCTCGATCAGTTATGTTACGATAGCGGATACTCTTCCTTCTATATTAAGAATAGATGTTGCACATAAAACAATATCGTTAACAGAAATTGGGCAGCTATTTCTACTCCGTTCAGAAGCCGACCAACAGCTACTGTAAATCAGGAAATTAATGCGTCACTAATTTAATGCGACGTCAAGATTTTAGATGTAAATGCGACACAAATAAAATGCGAACGGCCATGTCTCCATTCATGTGTGTCAACAGTCTTACCTTTAACGTGCAGCAATTAAATACGACAATACAGTGGTCGCATTTTTCACATTAATATTCTGCTTACGTAAATTTAATAATTGACAGTACTTCAGTCCTAAGCAGCATATTGCAGGATATCGACAGTTCTGGTGAAATGAAACACAAAATGCAAGAAAATATTGTATGATTTTTATTAAACAATTAAAATAAGTGTCTACACTGCCAGTACCCAAGACAACATATGTACAGACCTGTTGGACACTGAATACAGACCACAGAGTGAAAGCAGCAATCTTGACATAGGGGAAATAACTACACTTATTGATTCCCCACGCAACATGAGAACTTTCATCAGTAACAAAAGTCACATCATGTACTTTATAATGATGGTAGTTGATGACCCCCGAAAGAAAATGTTTAATGTGATAAAATTGTAATTATCAATTAACTATATTGCCCCATGTACAGAATTGATTATTAACCTTGTTCCTGGGGACAACCACATGTGCCGTTTCATTTCCTGTATTGTATACAGTTTGACATATTAACGACAATTTGTAATTTTGTCATTGGCAAACCTTTCCAATGGTAATTTTCGCTAAATTTCAACAAAGATAGACATTATACAACATGGACTGAATATTTTGGCCAAGAACGAAATGTACAGCACGCAGTTTGGCATAGACGTAACACACATGTTCAAATACGCCACGGACACGGATGGTATTGAAACACGACACCAGGCAGACAATGTTGTAGTCCCATAGAAATTGCCACTCGATAAAACATTTCTTGATTCACAAGAACATTATTTTTATCAGCGACAACGACCTCGAACTAATAGGTGGAGACGTTAGTGTTGAAACAATGACTTTGTACATTGGAATACAATAACAGTGTAGCTGAGAAGAGTCCAACTAACAATGTCGTAACACAATCATGTACAACCTTGGACACACACAACCATTGCCTGCTTAGCATTCATTAATGTTTGGCCAATATGCTCATCTCTAACTGTCAGGACGAATATTAATTAGAGAGGTTAACCAATCGAAGAACATGTTTTCGATTACATTTTTTTCCATGATATGGAAAATGAAAATGCCTGCCCACAACCATCTCCCTGCTGGATTAGGCGCACACATGGCTCTATAGGGCCTCTGCGGTTGCCTGCAGCATGGAGAAGGTTAAACAAATGCAGGCATGGATTGATCTGTAATTTTTAGAACATGGGACATTCCAACCCTAGGCTTGTCTCGCACGTTTTTGAATGATCAATAGTCCTTTGAATAAATGGTTCTAGATAAGCATATTACCAAGGACCATTGACAGATGTTAAACTGACAATGGCCAGTTGTTTCAGAGGATGAATCGCAAGGTAAACAAAGAATTTCTGACATCGAGCTCCATACACGTATACCGATCAACTGTAATGACTCTAGGCACAAGGGCCAAGGGGGAGACAATCGGCTAGTTAGTATAACAAACACTAAGCAAATCACAATATTGACAACACCATAAGAACTCGGGGTCAAACAAAATAGTGCTTCTGGGACGTACATTTTAATGTTCATGAAAATATACTCAACGAAATTAATAAAGGACCAAGAATCTTTCGGGATATAAATTTTAACAATATAGAATTTCCAAATATCTACAGGATCCAGGTGCTCTCTCCAATGGAGTTTAACGTCGCTGCGGGTATCTTTCACCCATTTGGGACGAATGCTCTCCAAGAACTTGCAGACACATTATAATGATAATATGAAAATGGCACCAGGTTCCTCAAGGCGAGATCCAAATTTGGTGGAAAGTTTCCTCATAAAATTTCTTATTTTTTTTTCCAAAAGGTATTAGAAATTACAAGAGAACCAAACCTGCTAGTAAATCTGCCATGAGCAAAACTAAAAACTATGCAGCAGAGGTAATCAAGCAAAAAGTATTAACTATCCCGTTTCACAATTATGGTATTAAAAAGGAAACAATCTACTTACCGGTAGTCATAGAAAAAATATTTTGAAAAAGTAGCCAATCCACAAATGATTTATTAATGCCCTTGTTAAATGGATAATGAAAACTAAACCCACACAAGTAGAATATTCTGCATACCTCTCGATTGCTGCACATTTGTTTACAAGCGGATTCAATAATAATAATAATCATGATAATAATAGAAGAAAAAATATTATAATAGTTTAACCCCACAACCAAGTTTTCCTTCATGTCTGCTCCAAGTTCAAGGTAAATCCTCCCCCCCCCCCCACCCCCGTCCCCATACTCTGGTCAGTGCACCTGTTAATGGTCTATGATATATAATTACAGTTTACTGAATGATACAGGCTGATATATAACAGGGCAGTAGTCTTTACTAAATATTGCCCTCCCTCTAAATTCTAGTATAAAAAAAACTGGGATTTGTCATCGATGACTGCTACAGTATGTATACAGCAACACAAATATTCCAACCTACATAAACCTATAGTACACATATACAGATAGTACTGGACTGAACACAGTTGCACAATAACATTCTTCTCATGGTCATATATATAGAAATATATACAAAGCATACAAAGAACACTTCACTTTGAGTAAATATATAGTAATTCACAGCGATGGAATTGTATCAAATCTACTATGTATATTGTAATTGAGTAGATACTTCCTAAAAATGTACTTATGTACATGCATATTAAAACTGTTGAAACCTAATACCTATACAATTAATTAAAGAGAAAACTTGCTGGACAATTGTGCAGTGTTTAGTTGTAGTATCCCTGACTGATCAATGATAATTAAAACAAATGATCACAATTTGCTGTGTATAACATAAACATACATAATATACATAGAAAGAGATCCTCTTCGACTCTTTGCACGTGATACTTGTTAATGAAAATATCATGATATATAGATGTCCGACATAAAATAACGAAACATGCAAACGGTCAAGCATGCTGGTCATCCCTGCCACTGTGTAGAGAAATGACCACCATACACACGCATGTATCTTTGATACATGTCCAACTTTGTAATAACTTTCTGTCAAAAACCTATTTTGAGAAATGTATTCCAATTTATAAGCACATGTATGATATTCATTAAATATAAATAATATTACCGTAATCCTCTTTGTATTTGTGATCAAAACAAAAAGAAAAAATCCAGCTTTGAGTAATTAAACAATAATTATTTGAGAAAAAAAAGTGGATACTTTTATACAATAATATATTTTTGTGAAATATATTTTGTCTTGTGTCCTCACTACCAAATTGTGTTGCCTTATATTACGGTAACTAGTGGAGTGAATAAACACATCAAGTTTGTAAAATCAAAATTAGCAAGCCATTCATCATGTCGATGAGCTGAATTCTTTACAACAAGTTAATAATCTTTTACCAGTTGGCCAAAACGGTGCCACACATGAACCAATAACCATGACTGGACCAGATTTTCTTATTTCAGACACATTGATGTGAATAATCTACGAATTGATGATCACACACACCAATGCCATTATAGCTTAAATATTATATCAAATGGTCAGCATCAGCCAGTCACGCCATTTTTTTTTTGAAAGTGTCGAATTTGCTACAATTTTCTTCAGACAATCTCAGATAGCTTGGAATCAGTCAGTGTGGCAGACAATGCTCATTGCTAGAGAGTAGCAACTTCACGATACTTTGTCAGTGTTCAAATTAATAGGGAGTCATTTGAAAATCTGCAATGTTAAAGGTATCTTGACCCCCTGAAAATTACAGATTTTACCACCTTTAACATTGGGCCTATGGAGAATGACCCTCCTCATTATTTCGAACACTGTTTGTTCATACTGGTAACTCAAACAGAAAATGGTCTAGTCAGGTGTACATCACTGATAAGGAGATTCAGATTGAATTCCAAACAAGCGATTGTCTAACACAGGTCCAAAGATATAATTTCCTTAGTTGCATGAAAAACCATGTTTCCAACATTTGCAAATTGTCTCAAAAGCTCAGGACAAAATCGTGACTAATATCACTCAGCACTATTCAGTCTTGCTTTATTTTAGACGTACAATCAAACAGACATTTTAGGCGTAATTTTAACACGCCCCTTTTGCCCATCAAACAGAAGACAATTTCTCTTCATGGTCGTCAGCTATGCTGGTTCTTGCTCCAGCCATTTACCACTGGATTATATCGCGACATTCGCCATGTTACTTGCATTAAACTTGACACACAAAGCAGACTCTCCCACCTATGGTAGGGAAGAACCCAAAAATAAAAACTGTTTATCATCTTTATTGCAGATCTCATATTCATAAGTGATAATTTTCTGTCCAACTGCTTCCTATTTTGTTAATGTTATTTTCACTAGGATTTTCTGTCAACAAGTCTTATTTGAATATAACCCAGATGATTAATTAATGCACCATTCTAAACTTCAGCATAATGTTGATTCAAGTATGTTTAATAATAATAACAGTCAGAATGCGTTCACACATAAAACATCACTGATCATTTTGTTCTGAAAATAACTATTTCATGTAGTTCCACAAGTAAATATATACATGTATGTCATGTACTACATATAATATATATATATATATCAGATACATCTATATATAATTATTATAAACATCGCCCACTGGCAAGAATTCAGTGATGACTGAATAGATTTTCATTAAGAAACGTACAGAAACAGTTTTGTGACTGTTTTCACTTATAACTCCTTTTGGACTCCTCAACCACGTTCTGGCAACATTCACTGTGTTAATAATTTCACAGAAAACCATTCCATCTGCCTGCTCAACAGGCCATAATGGATACGCATAGACATTTACTGCATAATCGGATAATTTAGTCGTACATTTTCTTGGGACGATTTCGATCATCCGTCAACTAAGATTGAAAGATACCAAGATTAAATGTTGAATCAACTGGTCACTACCATTCCAAACAGTTTGAGAATATAGTATCATAGACAAAATATATAATGCCATTTTCTGACATCCGTTAAAAGAATAATTATATACTATTAGAATGTTGTTGCTTCGTTATGACTCATATGTTTGTTTTTATATCAACATTGGTACAATCGTACCAACTAGTTATTTACTAGTCAATAGTAATAATGGACCAGCGAATACACTAGTTTTTATATTAACAGTGATTACTCACAAGAATAAATTAATTCAAGACAGTAACCAAAGCACTGTACTATGATGACACATACAAGACGCAGGATGCTTTCGACATATTCCAACTGACATACTTTTAGCCAACAGAAAACAATACATAGGAAAAATGTTTCTACAAGCAATGGGAATAGTTCTTTTTTGTTTCTTCTGTGATACTAGTCTTTTGCGACTCGGCTCTCTGGCACTGTATACTATCACTCAAGATGTATGTATGTGTGTGTCTCTGGCCATTGTTTTTCTCCTTCACAAAGCACAATTTGAGTTCTGTACACCCAATGTCCCGTACAGTCTGTTAGCTAATCACGGCTTATGGTCTGCTCAAGGACGACGCGCTGATCGGTCCGCTCAAGGACGGCCGCTGACCACAGCAGCTGTAGAGGTGTGCTGTGTGCATGCAGCAGCTTTCTGCTTCAACATTGTCCAGTCAAATGTGTAGTCATACTGATAGTTGAGGGTACGGAACAAAATTCTGAAAAGCTGTCGGAGGTACATATAGTCTGGAGACTCTTCGAAACGCAGGCCCCGGCAGTAGTTTAAATACATCGCGAACTCAGCAGGAAATCCCTTACACAGAACTTCAACTGGCGTAGACATCTTCTTCTCGCTGATCTTCTCGTACTTTTGTTTCTTCGTGTTGGCTTTCAGCCCTTGCCATGGGAGGCTGCCTCGGTTGAAGTACATCAACACGTAACCCAGAGATTCCATGTCGTCGCGTCGACTCTGTTCGATACCGAGGTGGGCGTTGATACTGGCGTATCTGGCCGTTCCAGTAAGATTTTTATCCTCTCTGTATGGGATGTGTTGCTTGGTTCTTGTATCACGGAATTTCTTTGCCAATCCGAAATCAATAAGAAAGACTTTGTTGCAATGTCGCCCAATGCCCATGAGGAAGTTGTCGGGCTTAATGTCTCTGTGAATAAAGTTTTTGTTGTGGGTGTACTCAATGCGACCAATCATTTGATCAGCAAGCATCAGCACTGTTTTCATGGTGAATCGCCGGGAACAGAAATTGAATAGATCTTCCAAACTGGGCCCGAGTAGATCCATAACCATAACATTGTAGTCGCCCTTCTCGTCTCCGTAGTACCTTATATGGGGGATCCCAACCCCACCCTGAAGTATTTTGTACAGCTTACTTTCGTAAAGTAGCTGTGGGTGGCGTGCTTTACATGATTCCATCTTCACAGCAACCTCTTCACCACTATGTATGTTGATTGCCAAATAAATGTCGCCAAAACTACCACTGCCAATTTTCCGCACAAGGCGGTACTTTTGACCTACAATGAACTCACTCGATTTCGAGCGACAGGATTCTGCCTCACTCGACATTGTGATGGAATCCTTATCTTCGCCTTATTGTACACAAATATGGTTTAATGTTTGTCTTTAGATTCGCTGAATGGTTGCCATCTTGGGTGTTTCAGTGTAATAAACCTCGCACTCCCAGATATCTTTGCAACAGCCCATAATCCTTCACGACGACGAAACACGCATGCGTAGCGGAAGTATACAAAGTTAGAAAATATACTTTACCAACAACTAATTATATTTTACATTAATAGTAAGAAAAGCTTCTGATGACATAGACTAATAATATGGCAGATGTTTCGCCCATATTCGTTGCACCCTAGTCATTTCACCATACCTAAATTATGAGATGTGCGTTTTCGCCCACAACCGATTTATTTTGGGAAGGTACATTTATTTTTGTCTTTTTTGCCCCATCTTCCATTTTCTACAACAATAACAAACATTTTTGATTGAAGCTCTTGAAGTTTGGCCTATTTTGTCAAACAATAGATAAGTACAGTGGCATTAAATAAATAGTGATTGGGGTCGGATTGACTTTGAGCATAACACATCCATTAAAATAATGTAAAATTTTAGAAATAAATATTGGATCTATAACTTGTATCATGCTAAAAATATATGGTTACTGGTAACAATGGTTAAAGGCATAATATCACGGTTGATTGACCTATATAATTTCGATCTGAGACTAAATGATTTGTTCACCCAAAAGTATTTATTTACTGATAGTTATAAAACAAATACATGTAATATTTTATGTTAAATAAGGGAACGTTCCGCTATTTATCTTGTCTTTGATGCATTAATATTCTAAGACAGAATTCAATCAAACATTAGATTTACTTCCCCTTTGAATGATGTACTAGTATTTAGAAGCAGTCTATCGGGGAAGGGGTTGCATTGGAGATTTGTCAACGACACAGCAGTGGAAAGCTTTTTGGAAGTACAGGCTTTAACTCATAACTCCTCTACCAAACAGTGGTGGAAAGGTTTTTGGAAGTACAAACATGATTTTGTGTATGTCAAGTGAATGCACTTTGCAGTTATAGTTAAGAACTAGTCCAAAACAACCATAAATATATGTGACATTATGCCTTTAATGCGTAACTTGAGGTTTCCTAGCTAGCTTCAATATATCACAAGTTTGTGATGTACTTTAACAAATATTTCTCATTATTGCTTGTGATGATATTTTAGGTGACCTATCATGAGCTAATAGTCAAATAAGATCTCAATTTTCTCTCATAAATATTTGGACTTGGAAAGACATAATACCAGTAATATTCAGCTAAATATGATTAGTTGTTGATTACCGTACACATTTGTGTTGTGCTTATAAATATGTCACAAAATATCTACTACCGTTCTAATATCTTGAGTTCGAATTTATTGAGTTTATTTGTTGTATTTTTGCATCACAATTCATTACAAAACATTATGTTCCAACTCTAAATGAACACTTTCCAAAGTAAAGAATGGTAGTTCTGTGCTATTTACATAATTTCCATTTAATATCGCGTCACTAATCAGTAGACGTACGCCTTTATGTAAAGTATTATGATATGTTATACGGAAAATAGTTTTGTTAGTAAACGTGAAATACTCCAACCCGTTGTACGAAAAGATAACGCTGACGGATGTAGTGTTTTGTTTTATTTTGTTATTTGATTGATGTTGATTAGACAGTTGTCCGTTGGTAAATCAGACAGGACAGGATGAAAAGGATTGTTCCGCTCGTCCGAGAGGAATCTTTTGTGCCTCCGGTTGTTCCAAACCCTTTTACACACCGAATACATTTTGGAATTTTGGATAAAATTCAGGTCCGTCTAAACAGCTGATCAAGCCTCAAATAGTGCAATACATGCCTTTGATATTTTATAAGACATGCATGATACATTGCATGTGTGACATACGAATCTAAAATGTTAATGTCATGTCAAAATATTGTTGTTATTTACTGTATACACTGAAGACAATTTCATTAATGTTTACAGTCTTTGGGGCAAAGATTCACTAGACCCCCCTTTTTTTAGTTAAAGCTATGTATGGGTCTATAGTTAGAGCTTAGATTTAAACTACCTTTCTTATGAATTGAGGCCTTGCACGGAACAATCGTTTCATTGCCAACGCCATGCCGGGTGGCAGACGACATGGCGTGTAACGTTGAAACAATCGCGTACCCGTCCACCCTCGGGCTATCGCT
>JAVCKZ010000015.1:35713-51109 GCA_034780755.1 Lepetodrilus elevatus | reverse complement strand
GCAAGCGCAGCGTAATAATATGTGATATTGACATTAGCCGCGACCGGTAAACTGTCAATCAAGCACCTGGCCTAAGACAATTTCGTTCATCAAAGTATGAATGCAATGTTTTGGGGTCAGGTGAACCAATCAGATTGTCGGATTGACAATAGATTTATTTATTCAAAATTGATAACATTCTCGCTCTTTGAACCTAGGTATCTCTGCTCCGGAACTTGGACCATCCATGTGTTCTCAAGTTCATGGGCGTCCTGTACAGAGACAAGAAACTCAACTTAGTCACAGGTAATTGTTCAACAAACATCAGACAAACACCAGACAACCAGATGAACATGACAAACATCAAATACTGGACCATCAAATTGTCAGATGAACATCAGTAGGACAGCAACATCCATATTTTATTTCATCATGTATAGCCAAGAACAAATAATTCATTTTCCACATTTGATTATTTTCATATCTCATAGCCTCTTCTATTGTATATTTATTGGAGACAATATATAATCAGTCTTCTTGTACACAAGCTATCTCAGACCACCTTACAATGATGTGAGCTAAGCTCCAGTAGTGCACTGCTAAGCCCGAGGTCTCCACGCTGACTTGTTTCTGTTCTAGAGTACATCTCTGGTGGAGCTCTGACGGAAATCCTGCGAGACTCCACACAGGAACTCACCTGGGAGGAGCGCGTCAAGTTTGCCAAGGACATCTCGTCAGGAATGGTGAGGCTCCTGTTCTGTAGCAGTCTGCTTAGACACTGTAACCCCTTACACTACAAGACTGTAACCCCTCACAACATCAGACTGTAACCCCTCACAGCATCAGACTGTAACCCCTCACACTACAAGACTGTAACCCCTCACAGCATCAGACTGTAACCCCTTTCAACATCAGACTGTAACCCCTCACAACATCAGACTGTAACCCCTCACAGCATCAGACTGTAACCCCTCACAGCATCAGACTGTAACCACTTTCAACATCAGACTGTAACCACTTTCAACATCAGACTGTAACCCCTTTCAACATCAGACTGTAACCCCTCACAGCATCAGACTGTAACCCCTCACAACATCAGACTGTAACCCCTTTCAACATCAGACTGTAACCCCTTTCAACATCAGACTGTAGAGCCATATGTTCAATCAGACAAATACCATGTAGAGACATCTTGTCAGGCAGTTCTGTTCAGCAGTAGTCTGATTTGACAATGTAACCCCTTACAATATCAGACTAGAACCATATGTACAGACATCTTACTGTTTATTAACTCTGTTGCTCTTGTAGCCTCTCGTCCTATAATGTATAACTTTTGTAAGAAAGGCATGGAAGTAGAAAGTTGATTGGTTGTTTGATTGTTGCCAGGCCTACCTCCACTCCATGGACATCATCCACCGAGACCTCAACTCCAACAACTGCCTAGTCAGACAGGTAGGAGACCTCGCATCACTTCACTGATGCCATCAGCCGTGGCAATATTCTGCAGATCCATGGAAATCCACTGATTTATTTGTCCATAAAAGGGCTTAAGTCAATTTTTGATGATCAATATATAGCAAAAACTGACAAGCCTTTTTATGAAAACTGGCCCAAGTCAATATATTTGCTCTGGACTTGGATGAGGCCTCTGGGCTTGTTTTCTGCTAAAATTACAATTTAACTATTAATAACTGTGCCAACTGATTGATACATAGCTACAAAACATATTGTGCCTGATGTTTCAGAATAAAACTGTAGTTGTAGCCGACTTTGGATTGGCCAAGATCCTGCCCCGACAGAAGGACGCCTTCTACATGGGGCGTGAGAAGGACAAGGAGAAGTCGAACCGGTCGCCCAAGAAGCGGTTCTCGCGACGCAAGCGCTACACGGTGGTGGGCAGCCCGTACTGGATGGCGCCTGAGATGTTGACCACCGGAGTCTATGACGAGAAAGTCGACGTCTTCTCCTACGGCATCGTTGTTTGTGAAGTTAGTGTCATCATGTATTCTAATATTCTGTTCTAATCCATATATCCCTTGTCGAAGAATGAGTGAGTGAATATAGAGTTTAACGTCGCTGCGGGAATCTTTCACCCATTTGCGACGATAATCTTAAGAAGAATAAATAACACTAGCATATATGTTGCAAGTGTACAGATAATGAAGAACCAATGCCAAATTTATAGGAGTTATTATAGCTGTAGTGTCAACATTTGGTTGAAATCTTTAGATCCCCTGATGTGTACTTTCCAGATGTAATTTACTTGGTTGTAGTTTCTATATTATTGTCCTTGTCAGACATTGGACGCAATGGTTCGCAATTTTTTGCCTTTTATTTAAAATCAACACAATTCTGCATTATTTGGACAACCTACCACCAACATATTTGCCATTCCATGTAAAGACATACTGATATAGAATGGTCATTGTATTTCCAGATCATCTCGCGAGTACAAGCGGACCCAGAGTACCTGCCCCGGACGTCAGACTTCGGCCTGAACGTGGAGGTCTTCAACAAGCAGTTCTGCGAGGAGTGTCCGCGGCCGTTCTTCATGCTGGCCGTGATGGCGTGCATCATGTCCCCCGACCACCGCCCCACCTTCGAGCGGATCAACCTCCTGTGTGAGGCCCTCCACCTCCACGTCAGCCACAGCGTGGCCCTGCCGCACGAACTCATGGGCGACCCCTGCTCGTACTACGACGACCACAGGGTCAATCCCTTCAAGAACCTCGGCAATAACGCGGACACCCCCAAAAACAGGACACCCAGTCTGGGCACCATCACCGAGGGCAAGAGAGACAACGGTCACGTGGCATCGCCCGAGAGGAGTCCCGAGTGACGCGTGGAGGTGTTCCGAGAGAGAAGTCCGGAGTGACACGTGGAGATGTTCGGAGAGAGAAATCCGGAATGACACATGAAGGTGTTGTGACAGGTGTTCAGAGCAGATGGTGGGAGCCGCTGATTGGTGATCTGGGAGAGGAAGCGTCCCAATGTTAGCGGATCCGTTTGTGAGTGGTGCATTCGTGTGGATATGTGACATTGTCTTTGTGATGGACTGTAGTTGTGGCAGTTGCTGAATTAGTCGCCAACGACAATTAGCTGAAGGTCGGAATCAGTTCCCTTAATTTGTTGACAGTCCCTTCCAATCAGTCGTATGCTGAATGAACGCTACCAGGTTACGCATATAGCACTAGCAACTGCTTCCTTGTACTTAATCCATAGTGATGAGATGTGGACAGTTTAGGGTGTTTGTAAGAATCAGTAGTTACACAATGCTTGATTATTAGTTCATTAAGACAGAATACATGGATGATCTTAATTTATTGCCAGAGTTCTTGCCTCCTTTCGTCCTGTATGGGTGAAAGATTCCCGCTGGGATGTAAAGCAATAATTCACTCACCTTGCCTCCTGACATATAATGTATGGCGAGCAAACCTGCTTTCTGTCAAGAACAGAACTGTTCTGTTCTGGACGTATCTGTAGGACAAGGAGGCTGGCAATGAACGGCGTTCACGACAAATCTGATGTGTTCTGCTTAATGGACAAGGTGGTGCTCAAGATGGATAACCATCTGTGTCTACCAAAAACTATCATCAAACACAAATATGTTTCTGATGCTGTGTTGTACCCGTGGTTAGACCAATAGAAGATCAATGAGGTTATGTTGTGGCCTGCTTGTCCTTTTGGCATCATCATCATTGTCATGATCATCATCATTATTATTATTATTATCATCATCATTATCATCATCATTATCATCATCATCATCGTCGTCGTCGTCGTCATCGTCATCGTCATCATGAGTTCTGAAACTGAATGTCAGATGACACCGCACCGACTACCTATGACTCGTCCAGTGATTGTCTGAACGTTTCAGATCTGAATCCTGTTCCACGGAATGATTGTAGAGCTACGAGTCGTAATTCATATATGCCGCAAGTTATGACTGCCACTCATGTTACAATCATTCTGTAGAAGCAGATTCACGATTCAAGGGTTAACACCCTCATTTCCAGTATGCTTTCCAATATGATCACCAGGGTGGTATACAGTTTCATGTAATCAACACATTTTCTTCTAAATCGGATACCAAGTGAGTTGCAATCCTATTAGTTCAGCTATTGTACTATATGCTGGTGTTCTAGTCGACTGTGTACGTCATTCGCAAACAAAACAAATATTGTCATAATGTTCAGCCCGAGGTTGATTCAAGACCAAAGTCTGCTGTGTATTTACATTTGTACAGATATGCTGTATTAAGGTGCTTTGTACAGTGTTAATACTGTTATGGTTACAATTAGCAATAGCATACATTTGATAGGGTTTTCTGAACAATGTGACGCTTACTGTTAACAGTAGTTGTAAATGTGCGTTCAGTTTGAGTGAAGAAAACATCAGAGAAGTACCTGAATCCAAATAAAATCAGTTATAGATTTGTTTATGAAATTCCATCTGAACAATAGATCTACTTTTGTTATTAGCAATATTATGAACAAGAACAAAGTTCAAGATAAGCAATTTTATATTTTATATTGTCATTTACATTTACTTCAGTTTCATTAAACATTTTATCTTGTACTTATTTCATTTACATCATTTACTCCACCTTGTACTTAATGTGTTATCCTTCATCTGTGCTTGATCTATTTCTCTGTTCTGTAAGGCATCCTTGGTTGCCTCCAGCAGGGAGAAGGTTAGTACTGTATCACTCGCCCAGCCGTGTGAAGTGACCAGACCGTGTACAAGTACATTGAACTTATCCCAGACCTTCCAGTCACGTTGTTAGAGGCTGTTTACTGTGTATCGGAGGCCAGACATTAGAGGCTGTTTATTGTATATTGGAGGCCAGACATTTGTATAATGGTTTAATGTCTGAACACTGGTGTTTATTAGAGGCCAGACACTTAATAGAGGAGATCTGAAATCTGGGCCCGAGATTACGAAACTTTTCTGAGTACGAATTGATGCTCAACTCAAAGTTTTGTTCACAAATTCCCATATAAAATCTGAGCTTGAGCATGAATTTGTGCTCAAAATGTTTCATGATCTCGGGCCTGGCCCCAAGGTTACGAAACTTTCTCAGTATGATTTCAAGCTCAGACTCAGAATTTATATGACGTTTTATGAACAAAACTCTGAGTTGAGCACAAATTTGTACTCAAAAAGGTTTCGAAACCTCGGGGCCTGGTGTCTGCTGGAAGCCAGACTTTATAGGATTAAGGTGTCCGCAAATATAGAGGTTCATACTTATACGAATGTAGTACCCACTTATTTAACTGGTGCTGCAGTTACATGTACTGTAGTCTATTTACTAGCACTTCTTATATGTACATCATTTGTAATATTGTGTAAACTGCATGTATAAAAGTTTGTCATGTTTCCATGCAATTGTACATCCATTCGTTTTTTTACCAAATGTTTTCCCCATGTCTGCGACACTATAATAATAATATAGAATTGTTAAGAGCTGTTATCCAGTGAAACTACACTGCTCAGAGTTCTCATAGATCATGTTTGTCATTTGGTGTATATTTATCTACAATGTGCTGCAGCTACTAGTCGTCACGTATGGGTGAAAGATTCCCGCTTTGATGTAAAGCAATAATTCGCTCATCAGACTTCGGTAGTTCCGTATGTACATGTATATTCATCTCCATTTCCTGTAATATGTGTGAACCGGTTTCTATAGACTATAAGTACCTTGTCAGTAGACATGCATGGACCCTGTTTTGTTAAGAGACATGGGTATCGTTTTTCTAAGCGCTCATATCCACTATGAGACAGTAGCACTCTCATAAGTACACAATTCCCATGTATTAGAGATCGATACGAGAGTCCTTATGGTCTCGTAGTAAACTGACATGTCGTGATATTAGTGATTCTAGAAAGTGACTCTAAACCAAATTTTTTTTTAAATAAATAAATAAAAAGGTATGAGAGATTTGAGAAATGATACTCTGGCCAATGTGTCAGTTGGTAAACTTTGACATATTTTCATCAATCATGCATTAAAGAAGTTAATACACAGTTATAGTTATCAGTCTATATTTTCAGTTATTTTGAGAAGTTTACAATATAACCAGGTAATTCAGCATATTATTAAACATCCTCATAGTTTTGTCACCATTTTCATATTTTAGTATTAATTCATGCTCAATTTTGTAAGAAATATTTTTTTGGTACTGTGCCTTAATTTTTTTAATGTTTTTTTTTTCTATGCAGTAAATGACAAATTTTGTCTTCGCAATAAATTTTCAACTGATAGATGTTTAAGTCAACATTTTCATACATTTATGTACAAGTAGACAGACCTAGGACTTGTTGCCATCCAAATACGGTCGTCCTGTTTCCATAATGTCCACTTTGATATACACATTTATTCATATTTATTGTTTGGGACCAATATATTTAGTTTCTACTTTATGATATAGGTTCTTCCAATTGTATCGGATATAATTTTATGAATGTATTGTCGATAGATTTATTATTATAAATGTAATTCATGTACAAGAAATGCATAAACCTGCGAACGTTTATGCCCATGTTTTGGCACTGATTTCTGTACTGACAAAGGACCACCTATGATTGTAATTAATGTAATTAATGTTACATTCCTGTGCACAACATGACAGTGGGACCATTTCCAGTTTGTTGTTCACAAGTTTTCTAGTTCACGAAATTTCTCGTTCATGAAGTTTATTGTTCACAAAGTTTGTTGTTCATGAAATGTAGTGCTCCATTGTACATTGTACGGTCTTCACCAGTGAACTTACTGTCGTAACTACGAGGGCTAGTTGAATAGTACCAGCTGTACTGGGCGTTTGTCACCTATTTCCTTCATTACCTGCCTGTCGACATTTAGGACCAATAAGTTTATGTGCCACTGAACATATACCTGCCCGTCGACATTTGGGACCAATAAGTTTATGTGCCACTGAACATATACCTGCCCGTCGACATTTGGGACCAATAAGTTTATGTACCACTGAACATTCAAACTGGTTGATATCTGAATTAAGTTATTTCATCACGGTTGTAAACGCAGTCTTGCACAGTTCCAGACATGTTTTTGCCGATGTTTGATTGGTGCAATTGTTTGTTAAGTCATCTGTAATGTGATGCTTCCTGTGTAATGACTGGAGAATGTTAATAACCTTCCAAGAAAATGAAATAAATTGTTACTGACAATACGTTTGTTGATTTGTACTTGCATATTCCTATGTTTTACCGGCATTGGTAACATTCCAATAAATTTCCATTTATACATGCACTACCAGACAAGACATACAGTATACAGTGCTCCATCAATATAACGCTGAAGTTGGGGTCCATGACATGCCACCCGCGTTGTATCAACGAATATAATTGGAGAAGAAAAAAAGAGAAAAAACATTTTTCTCAATTTTTATATATTTCTTTTAATGGGGTCCACGTTGGACCCCGCATTGTATCTGAATCCCCGGTGCATCGAAGGGCGTTATATCGAGGGAGCACTGTATTTCCAATTTGTGACTGTGCCTTGTGATATTTAAAAGCTAGAGTTATCTGACCTTAGTCAAGAGAGCTGTCAACTAATGGCCATATTGTTTAGCTGTATGTGTCATAACAACTCTTTCCCATTCCAGAACCAGTGAGAAACTCTTTCCCATTCCAGAACCAGTGAGCATTGCAATGTAACTCTGCTGTATAAGGCACGATAGGACTACCGGTAGATTATCACTTTATTGCTTACTTCCAATGTTAGTAAATAAGCCTTCTGATTGTCGACCTGCCCTAGATCCAGTCATATTTCCCTGTAGGCCGAGGAGCTCTGACCATACTTTTGACGGAATAATAAGCAGACAAAAAGCATACACCATGTATTGATTTATTAATATAAAGCATAACATTCATATACAATGATAATATGAACACCAACATCCAACAGTTCGAGCTTGTCCACAAAAAGTCCTTCCAGAAATATTACATTTGGTAGAAGCATATCGGTAAGTAGTGTAAGCTTTCAAGGGTTCGAGCGTTGCTGTCCTAGAGGGCTCTCCCGTATCACACAGTGTATTAACTCTTAAAGTATCCCCAACTCTATCATAGATTATTATTAAACCATTCCTTATAACCTAGGACTCCAGTCACAGCTATAGACTGCACCACTGCTAAGGCTGAAGGTAGGTTACCTTGCCGCCGTACGGGAGAGCCCTGAACATGTTCAGTAATAGAATGAAGTTCGAGTCACCATTTTCCCTGGTGCCAGTGGAGCTATTCCCTGAAGTGTAAAGTGTTGTCATTAACAATTTGGTATTGTGACCTTCATGGCACCAGGTAAGACAATAACTCAGAACGTCATTTATTATAACAGTTGTGGATAACGACAGAAAATTTATTGGTTAACATTTTTCTTTTCAGGTTTGAAATATGAACTATTTGGGCAGAAATAACTACACGTGCGACATTGCAATGTGACAGCCATACAACTTCACTGGGTTATGAAGACACATACTTCTGTAATGTTCATTGAGGACAAGATGATACTGTAAGCATTGAAGGATATAACACTGGAGTGTTTTACTGTGTTAGTACCGTACTGTCAGTGACACATATTGCTACTGTGTTAGTATTGTACTGTCAGTGACACATATTGCAAGTGACACATATTGCAAGTCGTATAGCTGATCATCAGCGACAGCGTGTGTAACATGTGTGGTGTTGACACGAGGCGTTAGTCTTTGGTACAACTGCTGTCATCATGTGTAATTTGTGTGATAGCTATCTGTATACCACACTACAGTCTAATCCACTGGATCGAGTAGGATTGGATGGCAGATGAATATATTATTTTTGTAATGAGATTGTGATCTCACAGGATTGGTGGAGATTGTTGTAATGCAATATCATTGGATTTGTGGAGATTGTTGTAATGTAATATCATTGGATTGGTGGAGATTGTTGTAATGTAATTCCACCATATTGGTGGAGATTGTTGTAATGTTATTCCACATGATTCGTGGAGATTGTTGTAATGGTATTCCACAGTATTCAGCTATATGGTGGAGATTGTTGCATACAATTCCACAGGATTGGTGGAGATTGTTGTAATGCAATACCACACGATTGGTGGAGATTATCCAACAGTTTACACACAATGACCAGTAGTAAGTAATGGATTCAAGTAATGGAAGACAGCTCTAATAAGCATGATAAGACACAACCGACATGTTTGTGAAAGGAAACAATGGAACGTCAATATTTCTTATCCATATGGACATAAATAATTGTTATTAACATAAAAATGTTAAATATATAATAAAGTTTGTTCTACTTACCGGTAATACATATTTCACTGTATGTAGAACTAATGATAATCACAGATGGAAGTGAACACGGTGAACAGACACCATCAATGATAAAACAATACTACAGACCTTTCATGGACGTCCCATTACAAGATTGTTGAAGGACATACAGATGTACAATACTGGTGACATTAACTAACGTGGCATATAATAACAAGTACAGGAATCCAATCTAGTTACGCTCATGCATTTTTCATTCATAATTCACATACATGAGCACTATTGAAGAATGTTTATTTAATAATATAAATATAAATGTTGATCTTGATGGCTAAATACATACGATATATGTAATACACTATAATTAAACATTAGATATGTTTTTCCATAGACTGTTAGATTGTAAAATGCAAGATATTTGAATAAAACAAATCCTATTTTAGTAAGTTTACAAACAGATATATTTACCTGAACTGCAGTAATAGTATGTATTTTTAAAGTTACATGACATGTCCTCGTTGATAAACAAAGCAACAGGAAGCAGGTGACAATAGTTAAAAGTAAAATGATGTGAAATAATATCATTGCAAAACAAAAATGTTAAAAGAAAACAAAACAACATGAGAAGCATGATTGCATTAAAAAATATTCACTGTAAAAAGTCTACATATAAAATGCATCAAACCAATATGCTGCTATGATAACTTGATTGTACACTGTAGCGCAGATCCTTGATTTCTTTTGAGTAGTATAACCAGTTGAGATTCACATCCACCAATATCTTACTGTCATGCCAACTGTAAATAGATGCTCAAAATACTTCAATAAACCCATATATACATTAATCCCAACGGCCGATATTAAAATAAACAAGAAAACTAACAAAATAATATTTCTCAAGAAAATTATCGCAATTTACGTTCTCAAAATAATAATATAATAAAAAGAATATTCATATGAAGTGAAATAGTTTTTACTTATTAAATATCCTGATAATTCCATTGAGATTTTACTTTTTGGCATCAAAACATTAGACTTTACTGGATTATACAATTACATGAAATACCAGAAGTCCAAGGTATTCTGCTCACATTTCTGTCATGTCTCATATCAACACGAGCTAGCCTCACATGGCCTTAAGACATCCCTATATCTAGGTCACAACAAGGCCTTAAGGCATCCATATATCTAGGTCACAACAAGGCCTTAAGGCATCCCTATATCTAGGTCACAACAAGGCCTGAAGTCATACCTACACAGAGGTATGTCTATATGGAGATCAGGTTATCAACGTTCTAGTTAATGAGGGTTTGCTTACCTAGTCATAACTCTATATAACTACAAAATATTCCATCAGGAAAATAAAAATAGCCCATCATTCTGCTCCATTCTGAAAATATGTGAACCTCCAAAGCACAATCTTGCATAAATGGGTAATGTTTCTCATGGAAATGCATAAAAATTAAAATTAAAATAAAATAAATGGATATGAATAAATGTTATCTGGATATTATATCATTACCGGTAACCCTTTTCGGGCTAAGCAATCAAAGCAACAAAAAATAAACATCCATAAATGGATCCTGTAAGCAAGGGACTTGGGAGGGATTGGGTTAACTGATGATAATGTACCGTAAATCATTCTCGTTGCATATACATATTGAATGAAGACCTACACACCACGCGGTGGTCCCTATCTCCCTGGTAGATACTTGTCTTCAGCTTTTACCAATTCCTGATCGTTCTGTAGTCTGAAGATTTCTTTGACAGGAACAACCTGAGGAGAGAGAATATTACCAATGTCTGACTGTGGAGGAGATCCAAAAGTTCAAAGTTCAACTGTGGGCAGAATAACCTGAGGTTCTGCGTTCAACTGTGAGTAGCATAACCTTGTTCAAGTGTGCACACTGGGTAGTAGGGGTGTCACTGGGTGGCATGCATTAAGTTTCTGGCCCTTGTTCCACAGAACAATTGTAGCACTACGAGAGTCTAACTCCTTATAGAGCATTTCCATACAAATGTACAGGAATTATAACTCTTTAGCGCTACGATCATTCTGTGGAACAGACCCCTGAGTGATTTCTACCAAGCATTCATGAATATTCTCAGTAGGAAGGATTGGGACATATTAAATAATACACAAAAGACAATTCTCAAACTGAGTTCATCAGTGCACAGGGTTTCTCCGAACGTGCAATCCTGCATCCCATACGCAAAAATTGCAAGTTTGGACGCACCTTATTAATAAAAATTGTTGATAAGTATATCAACATGCGTCCCCGGGACTCTCAAAAATTGAAACCTAAGTGGAACCCTGGTGCAGTAAAGCACTATCTCAGGACTAGCCAGGCGCGTAGCTAGGGGGATTTTAATGTGAAAGCGCCAGTACTGTTAACTGTACTTTATATGCTTATGTTTTGTTTAAAAGATAACGTTAGCTAGGAAATTGATGTGGAAGTGTCTGCAAATCTGACAATAGGCAGCTACACGCCTGCTAGCTTTACAGATCAATGTCTCCTGTACTGAGAGTTATCTCACCTTGCCCTGCTCTTCAATGCCCACCAGGGATTGTTCTAGATGGATCTGTTTGGTGATGTCCTGCATGGCCTTGACAGACGCCCGCACCGAGTGATTGGCCCAGATCACAGATGACACGCCCATCTCGCGGAACTTGTCCGTCGGGGTGGTGTGGTAGTTGGTGGGCACGATGACGACCGGGCCCTGAACCAATGGCATAGAGTTTGGTGAGTCTTCAGTGAAATTTGCTGACAAGATCCATGTGCAGGGCACAGGAACAACATCTTGAGAAGCTTACATAACAACACTGCTTTTGAAAATGTGGAAGTTATTTATTGATTTATTAATGTTTGGGACCATTCCTACCTTATTATTCCACGCCTTCATGAAGGCTTCAATCTGTGAGGAGTCCTTCTTCTTGCTGTGCATCAGGATCGCATCAGCCCCTGACAACACGTACATACAGCAGTGAACAGCAGTGAACAGCAGTGAACAGCAGTGAAACATTGTAGTGGACCCAGTCCAGTACATAGCTCCCATTACAGCGGACCATTGGAGCATGGATTTGGCATTGTAATAATCACTATTTTCATCATCATCATCATCACTATTATTATTGTTAGCATAATCATCATCATTATAAGTGTATGTATCATTATTATTATCATTATGGTTATCACAATCATCATCATTATCATCATTACCATTATTATCATTATCATTATTATCATCATTATCATTATTATTATCATTATATTATCATTATTATCATTATTATCATTAATGGACACTGACCCGCAGCCAGATATGACTCTGCCATTATTATTATTATCATTATCATTATTATTATCATTATTATCATCATTATCATTATTATCATCATTATCATTAATGGACACTGACCCGCAGCCAGATACGACTCTGCTCGCTTCATGGCTTCGTCCAGATCCCAGCCCGCGATGAATGCCTCCACTCTGGCCACGATACAGAAGTTAGGGTCCCTCAAGTAGTCCTTGCATGCCTAAAAATGTGTCAACCACAGATCTGTCAGCTTTCTACCTAATGCTCTGTAGCCAGGTGTGATACATCACACTCCTAGATGCTGCTCTCAGCGGGTCAGTAGAACATTGAAGTTGCAGCCAGAGAACTCCAGCTCAAATCCCAATGTCCTCTCACAAATGCCGCTTACTGTATATATGGGTTATTCCTGGCAGGTTCTTCACAGTGCATTATCCTACGAAGAATTCTTATCTCCATGTAATTAGGCAGCTAATGTTACCATGTACTCGTACCATAGGATCATTGTTACTAGACATTAGTAATAGATTATCCAAAGGTTACTATTTACTAGAGGACCATTATGTTACTAGATCTACTGATATTATATCCTAATATTACTATGTACTCCAATGGATCATAATGTTGCTATCTACTGATATTACAGGATCCTAATATTACTATATACTCCTAGAGGATTCTATATGTTACTATCTACTTCTAGGGATCCTAATGTTACTACTTCTAACAATCCTAATGCTACTATCTACTCCCAGGGATCATAATGTTTATCTACTACTCCTAGAGGATCCTAATGTTACTATCTATACTGGTACTAGAGGATCCTAATGTTACTATCTACTCCTAGAGTATCATAGTGTTACTATCTGCTGGTACTAGAAGATACTAGTTGTTACCAGTTAGCAGTATTAATAATCACTAACAGGAATACTGTAATACTAATAACTGTTAACAACTGGTAATTAACAGTAGGTATTCTCATTGTTACTAAAGGTTAAGTAGTTATGCTAATGTTACTACTTGTTCCCACATATTTGAACAATCCATTCTATCCATGATAATGTTGGTCATATTAGATTATTGGGGATATGTTTCTGATTATTACCGTAATCTTAAGTGAGAATTCTTCTACGTCAGCCAGTGGTTGATGCCGATTGTCATGTAGAGAATTGGTCTTGGGGAACAACTTATCTTCTATGCATGCTCCTACAAATAAATAAACAACATGAAAAGGTATTGGAAAGAAGACAACAACACTATATTATTGTTCATTTATATGACTCTAATCTAATCCAATAATGCTATTTACTAACTCAAGAAAATGCGAGAATTAGACGTAGGTCACCTGCTACTCCTCTCTGTTCCAGTTTGCGGACCATCCTGCGAGCGTTGTTGAAGTTGCCGTAGCCGGTGTCGGCATCGACGAGGATGGGGATGTCGATAGCGTCGGTCATGTACTCTAGGACGTCCAGCACCTGGGTCCACGACGCCTCGTTACTGTCACGCAGACCTAGCTGAGCCGAGATCGACAGCCCGGAACCCCACACGGCCTTGAACCCTGACAAAACACCCACAGATGATAATATAATGGAAGAAGAAGAAGACGACGAGGAAGAAGAAGAAGACGACGAGGAAGAAGAAGCAGAAGAAGAAAAAGAAGATGAGGAGGAGGAGGTAAATAAGAAGAAGAAGAAGAAGAGGAAGAGGAGGAGGAAAAGATGGAAAAGAAGAAGATGATGATGAAAAAGAAGTATAGTAGAAGAACAACACAGAAGTAAAAGAAAATGAAGAAGACAAAGAGGAAGTCTCCTACATGTAGCTGCAGCTGTTCAGTATGCCTACCTGCCTCCTCTACAATCTTGGCGCTGAGTCCGCTGTGAGCCTCCATGATGAACTCCAAGTCCTTGGACGTCAGCAGCTTCCTGAGGACACCCGACCTCTGTCAACAGAACACACACATATATAGTCAACCCTAGGACATTGAATATAGTCAACCCTAGGACATCTAATATAGTCAACCCTAGGATATATAATAGTCAACCCTAGGACATCTAATATAGTCAACCCTAGGACATCTAGTATAGTCAACCCTAGGACATATAATATAGTCAACCCTAGGACATCTAATATGGTCAACCCTAGGACATATAATATAGTCAACCTCAGGACATCTAGTATAGTCAACCCTAGGACATCTAGTATAGTCAACCCTGGGACATATATTATAGTCAACCCTAGGACATATAATATAGTCAACCCTAGGACATCTAGTATAGTCAACCCTAGGACATCTAGTATAGTCAACCATAGGACATATACTATAGTCAACCCGAGGACATATATTATAGTCAACCCTAGAGGACATATAATAAAGTCAACTCTAGGACATCTAGTATAGTCAACCCTAGAGGACATCTAATATAGTAAACCCTAGGACATCTAATATAGTCAACCCTAGGACATCTAGTATATTCAACCCTAGGACATATAATATAGTCAACCCTAGGACATCTAGTATAGTCAACCCTAGGACATCTATTATAGTCAGCCCTAGGACATCTAATATAGTCAACCCTAGGATATCTAATATAGGGCTAGGCGCTTTGCCACTTGCAGACGAGTACTCGAGTACCAAATGTCCTACCCGTTTCAGCTCTACTAAAGTCATCTAATATAGTCAACCCTAGGACATCTAATATAGTCAACCCTATAATATCTAAAATAGTCAACCCTAGAACATCTACGTGTGTGTGTGTGTGTGTGTGTGTGTGTGTGTGTGTGTGTGTGTGTGTGTGTGTGTGTGTGTGTGTGTGTG
>JAVCKZ010000015.1:14004-35613 GCA_034780755.1 Lepetodrilus elevatus | reverse complement strand
AGTGGAACATCCAGACCACCATGAGTTGTTGTCACGTCTGTCAAGTCTGGCAGTAGGACAGTGGAACATCCAGACCATCATGAGTTGTTGTCAAGTCTGGCAGTAGGACAGTGGAACATCCAGACCAACAACCGGCCCAACTGCACTCAACCAGCTGACTAAATAGTTCCTGGAAAGATAAAAGCAGGTTCATTTAAACACTATTTAGTAAACACATCAAGAAATGCAGGGTTAGAAGTTATTGAAAATATTTACAACTTTGAACATGCCAACGGGCTAGTAAGTCAAATAAGAGGAGTGATTTCTCTGAAAAGATACTCGCCCATAACAAAAAAAGGTCGCCACGGGCGCCAGGCGAGTGGGAACTTCTAACCCTGGGCATGATTACTGCCTATTTCAGGGCTCCAGACTGACATTTTGAGTTGAAAGGGTTAGTCAGGAAATGTTGCAAAGGCCCCCAAGATACTAAATGTTAAAACGTGCAATTTAACTTGTTCCTTTACATCAAGCATATATATTAGCTTAGAGCCTTGAAAGTAGACTCAATACTATTAGTTTTACATCGGTTTTGACACACAATACACTTTAGTGGTCACTTTCTTCCAGAGTGAAATAAGCAGATTGTTACTGTTAGGACAGACTCTGGACTCGGTTAAAGGCGTCACCTCTTGATGCTATCTGCATCGAGTTGCTTCATCAGGTCGGATGTGTGACAGGGGTGCAGCTGGAAAAATGGCCGTCCCAGAATCGGATGCTCCTGTAAGAGAATACGAGTGAGTGAGTGAATATGGAGTTTAACGTCGCTGAGGGAATCTTTCACCCATTTGCGACGACAATGTAACTGATCGGATGAGAATCTGTAATGACAATAGGCAGGAGTGCCACACCAAGCATGGGAGGCAAGAAGATATCTGTTGGCCAGGATAAAACCTTAGTAAATTTGAAGAGCAGAACACGTGGGCCCGAGATTACAAAACTTTCTGAGTACGATTTCATACTCAACTCGAATATTTTTGTTCATAAAACATCATGTGACGTCATAGCCTGAGAACAAAAATATACTCGGGCTATGATGTCACATGACGTTTTATGAAAAGAATTCTGAGTTGAGTATGAAATCGTACTTAGAAAGGTTTCGTAATCTCGGAGCCTGGGGCCCGTTCGTTAGAATGATCTTGGCCACTGCAAGAGTTGTGTCTCATGACATTTCGTTGTACTATAATATATACAACTTTTCGTAGCCTTATGATTGTTCCTCCATGATTGCACCATGTTCCTCCACACCCAATTCCTGTGAAATACCACAGATTATTAACGTACAAATGTCTCGGATTTTAGAAAGGAAAATCTTGTTTGGTTTCCAAAAATATTTCCACTTATAGACCACATAATTAAAATAAATTAGTCATTTACATCGCAGCAGGAATATTTCAACCATACGTGACGACATGGATGACATAAACTTTCCTGGCCGCGAGATAGCGAGTACGATTTCATGCTCAGACTCAAAATTTACATGACATTGAACAAAATTCTGGGTTTAGTATGAAATCGTACTTAGAAAGGTTTCGTAATCTCAAGGTCAGGTAACTATACCTGCTGAGTAAGAACAGTCCATCTCTCAGCTTGAAGCTGTTGTTGGTAGTGTTTGGGGACGTTGTTCCAGACGGCGTCCAGCGACAGCAGAGAACCTCCTGCAACACGGAAACATTGATGTACAAACAGTCAATGAATTTAATACAGCATTCACATGATTGTTGGTAGTGTTTGAATACGGCAACATGTACAAACATTCAATGAATTTAATACAGCATTCACATGATTGTTGGTAGTGTTTAAATACGGCAACATACATACAAACATTCAATGAATTTAATACAGCATTCACATGATTGTTGGTAGTGTTTGAATACGGAAACATTGTACAAACATTCAATGAATTTAATACAGCATTCACATGATTGTTGGTAGTGTTTGAAAGGGAAGTAACTCTGTAACGATCCGAGGTGGACATGATCCTTTTTATTTATTTTTTTAATTGGGGTTTAGTCGCTTTCTAGATTCTAATTTTGCAAATAAACTGATGGGGATTGTGCGAGTGAGTGAGTGAATATATGGAGTTTAACGTCGCTGTGGGAATCTTTCACCCATTTGTGACAATTGATAATATGGAGATTGCGGATGGATGTCGAGTTTCAAAATGTCAACTTTCCATAAAGTACCCCATTGTTGATTGCTATTATTTTTGTTTTTGAATTGGGGTTTTAGAGCCACTTGCTCAGTTTGTTAGGTTTTGGTCAGGAAGAAACAACAACCGTAGCGCTGAATGTTTCAGTAAATCTGTGAGCAATGACTGGTATTGACAGACCAAGGACGCTAACTGCATTTACATGTGCATCCCGCCCCAAAATATTATTCATTTAAACCTTAGTAAACTAATGTTCATTTGTTGATCAAATACCATTGCTTTACTATGAATAATTTAAATGAACATCTTTACTTGTTCTACATGCAATAAAATGAGATGCTCATGGTGAGACGAAATATGACGAAATATGACATTTTAAATTTACGATATTCATTTACTAGTATTTGATTAAAAAAGATCTGTGGTGGTACGTTTACCTGGTGTATATGCATTGAAGTACAGAACAGGTACACCGTAACTAGGACTGTATACGACGTGGTACTCAAACTGACAAATGGCTTTGCGCTGTGAGGACAAGTCTTGTAAGTCCAAGCAGGCACAATCATCCTGAAAATATATTTATAGCAATTACACTACACCATACAAAAATATCAGAGTATGGAAGCTCATTACTGCTAAAAACATTAAACAACATATTTTTAAAATATTGTGGTGACATTTTAACCCTTTCCCTGCTGGATTAACTCTCTCCATCCTGAAGGCAACCAGATATGCCCTGGTAAGCAGTGTCTGGGCTTAACCTTCTCTATTCACTCTTTCCATGCTGAAAGCAACCGAAAATACCCCCTAGAGCAGTGTGTGCACCTAATCCAGCATGGAGAGGGTTAAGCCCAGGCACTGCTTGCCTTCAGCATGGCAAGGGTTAACAGAAATATCTTTAAAGTAACAAATAGCTGTAAATATTTGCGATGAAAAAATAGTGATGACCAAACTGCTAAACTATTAAAAAGCTGAAAATTTCAAAACAAAAAGAATAGACAGAATAAATTTAACAAATGTATTTTATAGTTGAACATTTGATAGTCACAGTAGCTTCTTGCAAATACTTATAAATATTGTGCATGAATAATAAATGACACAGTAGGTAGAGCAATAATTTTATCCCAACATTCTGTCCTCAGTCTCTTTAACCCTCTCCCTCCTGGGGGCATCTTTGGATGCCATAAATAGCAGTGCATGTGCCTAATATATCTATAATAAATTATACCATTATTTCTTCTGTCACGTCTGTATTGATCAGCATATCTGACAGTGCAGTCTGACTCTGCAGTGGATTAGTGATTGTGTCATAATCTGTTGAACTTTGACCTGTAGGTATATTTTCATTGATCTCTGGTTCCACCGTATCCATGGCGACTTCAATGTGACACCTTTTGCATAAATACATCTCTCTTTCATCATGCTGCAAAATAAATGTTTTCGTTCTTACGAATGTGTGAAAGTGATTATTGAATTGATATAATAATAAAAAATATTATTATTATCATTATTATTGTTATCATGTACATGTACTACTATTTTTTTTATTCATTTACACATTATAACAGTAACGACTGCATAATCATAATGTTATACCTTTGCACAATATGACTCTATATCACTACATTGTTAAAATAGTATATCGCATATATTCTATTTTGTTTGTTATATTTATACAGAATATAGACTCTATGTTGTACACAGAAATACGTAGAGTTTCTGGAGCTAGCCCGTGTAAGGGAGATAACCTCACCGGCCTTGTTTCGTTATAACGCGTGGGGATCGGGCAGGCAGCCAATTTTCTAATTTTAGACACACGCTGAACAGCGAAAAGGAAGGTTTGAGGACTCGCGCGTGTCTGCAACAGGTATGGTTGACGAGTGAAGCTAGACTCAGTTAACACAACTTACAGGGGACGACTTCAGTTCCCATCTGTCGTTAATTTGGGCCGATTTTGAAAAAAATATATTTGCTTGATTACAAAATTCGGCCCAAGAAATCGAACCTGCCGCCATTTCTGTTCTGCCTGTGCCGCCCACATAGGAGGTATACGGTACCGCTGATACACAATGGCTGCAGCTTCACCTATTTATCACGGAGGTGAAAATGTTTTCGAATTATTGTATCTTTCTCATAATTTATTATTAATTTCGATATATTACCAATCGAGTGTTACTTCTAGACTTGAAATTGAGATAACCAATTTAATACGAATTGTAGGGATAAAGTATTATTTGATTATTGACAAAACATAGACCGTATGTACCCTATTTTAATAAACTCGTCCGACCCTACACGGTTTCAAGGAGCCCCAGAAACTATTGAGCAAAATCTCGGGAATATAGGTCAACGCTACGTCGCATTATTATTTAAATCGTTCCATTGACTATAGCAGCTAGGGGAACAGAAGCTTGCAATGCGAGAAACAAAGCCCCGTAGCCGATGTTCAGTAAACAACCACATACCGGGCATAAATTTGTATGCTTATAAATTATTTTATTTCAGCAAGCACTTCTGTAGTGTCAAATACTTTTTACAAGTCGTGCAAAAAAAAAAAAAAAAAAAAAAATACCCAACCAAGCATCTTCATTATAATTTCATATTTGAAGAGCAATATTAATATTTATTTATTTACAAATTTGTTCTCGAACAAGTGAAATGAATAAAACATTCAGGAAAGGTTGTTAGGTTATAGTATTTTTTTTAGTTTGGAAATAATATATAAGTCGGCGTTTTATTAAAGCAGGACATCCTTTATCGAGGCAGAATAACCTATATAATACTGAAGACGCGTTTGGGAAAATATGTTGAATGAAAATATATATAAAAGTGTATCTCGCTTGTATATTGTTTAGCAGAGGAGTCTTTTCCTCATAAACAAAGTCAACTACGCCAAAAATTTACACAGATCTGATCAAACTAGATAATTGGCAGCGAGCCAGCAGGGCTTTGTCGCCGTACCACATGATGGTAGAGTCAGACGGTTTCAAGGCGCTCCACAGCGTGCTATAATTAACCATCCAATAGAGACTTGCCATTTGACAGGTCTACTTGATGTTGGCAAGGCAACGGGGTCAGTGTCGTCCTTGATGGCTTGACAGGTGCGTGACAGTTCAGCTCTCAGCATGTACGCGAAAGGGAAAGGATCTACGGTTCCCTCGGATGCACAAGCGAGGGAGAAGTGAGTATTTTAAAACATACACGTGCCACATGACAGTTGCATATTTATCGATATGATGGTCCTGGCTTATACACACAGGATTTCGGCGCCCTCTTTGTCTATTAGCGGCCTGTTTCACCTGCTTCGAAGGATGCCCCATTCAAGCAGTGTTCTACAATCCAGGCTGTTCCGCCTTGTAAACATACTGGTTATGAGCAGTGATTCCGTTCGATTTGGGGTAGCGCCGTTATACTGAGGCGCCGATTACCGATATGAATGAAAAGTAATGTTATTGTTTACTTCAATAAAATTATTTCCAGTGTTTTACGATGAGAATGAGACTGAAACTAAGTGTAAACATGATGCATCCCCGATCACGTTGTCATCCTGATCGTCGATGGCCGTCCCGAACAGCTTTTTACCATGTTTTATTCTCTTTTCAGGTTAGCATTGTACGTCTACGAATATTTATTACATGTAGGAGCACAGAAGTCGGCACAGACATTTTTATCAGAAGTAAGTATTTTATGAGAAAGTCACTTTCTTCAAGGAACTTCCGTTTTCTCTCGCTGGGGTATCCGTCCCCGTTATACCGCGTGTAAATATAATCGCTGTTTGTGCATTTTTATCAGCTCGCCAACATGTCAAAGAAGTACGCGATTTGTATATCAGTTTTCCTCTTCTCTCTTTTTGATACAGATTCGATGGGAGAAAAACATCACGCTGGGCGAGCCTCCTGGGTTTTTACATTCCTGGTGGTGGTAAGTTTTCCCAACTCTCTCCATCCCGTATGTCCTCGTTATATCGCTAGTCTGGTACACGTGGATTCCCTCTTTGTACACACACAGGGCACGCATGAGTGAGCGGATACTCAGGGGGCACTGGTCAAATCAGCATATAATGGACAACACTATATACACAGATCAAAGAACCTATCTGATAGTGGTTGTTGTAAACTTGAGTGATTACATCACAGACACTTGTGTTATTTATGTTGTTCAGTGGAGGTAATAAAGCCAGTATAACCAGCCTTGTAATCAGCTGCAGTCCTTTCTGATATTCCAAGTTTATTTTTGATAATAATAATATAATAATTATTTTCATATTGTAAACATTGATTTTTATTATATTATTTTATTTCTAAACCTATTTTTTGTTGTTGATTGCATTTACAGTGTCAACTTTATGAGTAAGGCTTAGATATGATGATCAGTAGTTCATAATAAAGGTCTTTCCATGTGTGGACTATTAAAGCCAAACAAATCTATGTAAATTGTTGTTTTATTTGTTTTATTTTATTATATTCAATTTCCAACCATTGTTGGCAATTCATTTTCATTAATTATTAATCATAATAAACTATTTTTTTTTCATAGCACTGCCAGGGATAGAACTTTACTTTATAATATATTTGCCAGAATAATGATATAAATAACAAAACATGAAATTTCTACTAGCTCGTAGGATACCTTTAACATGAGAAATGGATCAGACACTGGTCGAGTGGGAAATAACTGTGGAAGCTCAGTAGTGTGGTGTACATATCTAGCAATAGAACATACATGGGTGTATTATTGCCTCCTAGTATAAAAGACCGAATTTTCCCTCATGGACATGGACTCAATATCAGTAAGTTTGCAGTGTCGACTCCCTGTAGTCAAGTCGGCTAAATGCTCACCGATCTCAGTATCCATCCAATTCTATGCAAAATACATGCTCCCCCTGTGTGTGTCCAATGGGCTGTTCCTTTCTAGCTGTTCTGTCTGTACTTTCTGTCTGACACATTTACAAGTTGCACAGTGTTGATCCTTGGTAACTGCACATGCGTCAGACAGAACAGCTAGAAAGGACCACTACCCATGTTTCTGAGTTGTGGAAAGTTACATGCTTGAATTTCAGCTCATATTTGACATTCATATTGTATCTAATTCTAAGTAACATATTCATTTAAACCACACATACTGCATTGCACCTACATCACTCATGCCATAATGTATCTACATTGTGCATCCCATACCTACATCATGCATCCCATACCAAATCATGCATCCCATTTCCTACATAATGCATCCCATACCTACATAATGCATCCCATACCTACATAATGCATCCCATACCTATATCACACATCCCATACTTACATAACATTTATTGTCTTGCATGTCCAGTTGGTCAATTATATTGGTGAAATATTCCCACTGCCACACTAATAATACGTAACATTATTCCATACCTATATCAGATATCACATAGCTTACCCAGGCTAAATCAGTCGTATCGCCACATGGCAAGTCATATATTGCACATTCCATATTGTACCTACATCATACCATATGGTACCACACTATCCTTATTACACACATACCAGGGGTGGATCTTTGAATATACATTGTATTTTTAGAGGGGAGGGAAGTTTAGCTGACACATGAAATACAAATTTTAATAGTTGTTTTCATAATTAAATTTTAAAATTAAAATTAATGTTTGTTCTTACAACTGATTTTGTACAGTTTCACGCTAAATGGTCCCACAAAGATATAACAAATAAACATTAATTTATATCCTATTGTAAACAAAATAATACCATCCTTTATTAAATTAAACCTTCCATGTTGATAGTATCACAAATACCACATACTTATATAGTAAACCAGTTTGTACCTAGTAACATACGTATTACAGCATTTTACCACATGCACCAGAGTGACTAAGATAGCACAGCAGATAGAGCTCTTTGTCAAACTAGAGGATGGGAAGATCAGCATGCATGGTTCCATTTAAGTTTCAATTTTTGAGAGTCCCGGGGACGCATGTTGATATACCTATCAACAATTTTTATTAATAAAGTGCGTCCAAACTTCCAATTTTTGCGCATGAGACGCAGGATTGCGCGTTCGGAGAAACCATGAGCATGATTTCAGAGACAAGTCCTGTAAAGCCTGAGTTTGGACCCAGCGTTGGTATCGCTGGAAGATGCTTTTTTTTTATGCAAACGGTAATAGACCTGTAATGATGCACATGCTCTCGATGCAACCATGATTCGATGCAACAGTGACGAATTGCAGCATTTTACCATTTTACCGCTGCCCTTTCCGCACTGTTGCGATGCAGTTGTCATCTTTGGTTCATCAGCACCCAGCGGTGTTGTTGCCATGTGTTGCAGCATTCTGCTTTCAGCAGCCGTAACCCTCTCTGTGCTGGAGACAACTGAGATGCACTAAAGAGCTGTGTAGGTGTCTAATTCAGCAGGGAGAGGGTTAAACTAAAAAGTGAAATTATCTGAAATCTGAATCTAAATCGTAACACACAAAAAATTAGTCTTGATTACAGACCTGAAGATTTGAGACTGACTCCGATCCGAGATTGAACCGTCTTCAATTTTTTATGAGCGGTGGGGGAAGTTTGCGTATTGTGATCGGGAACGTGCATCAACTGTCTGTGCACGCGTTATACAATATTACTACAGAACGTGCATCAACTGTCCGTATGTCCGTTATACATACTACAGAATATGAGGATACTCGTTGATTGGATCAAATTCAATCTGCAGATACCATGTGTGATTGAAACGATGCTCCCATCATTCTATTTTCCATACATGCAATCTTAATTTTTCATCTATAAAACAAAGGTCATTTATATGTTTTAAAAATATATTATTTTTTTTAAAGTGCCAGAACGAAAAGCAAAATGGGAATATATGGCTAATTTCATGGTCTATTATTTTAAGGGAACTAAATAATCTATAATTTCCTGACAATCTTGTACAAGGCTGATATATTTGGAGGAGAGGAACGGGAAGACGTGACAGGAAGACAGATGACGGAACATTTGTCAATCATTCATATTTATTTCATTGTTCACGTGAACAAGGAAATTAATTTTTAACGATCTTCGCAACAAATAAATATATTCTTTTGGGGACTTGCACAATGAACAAGTTAAATACAATTTCAATACACACAAAGATGGCCGTCCGTCACAGGATGCATGATTTTGGAAGATATTGCAACAATCGATCATTCCCGACTACAAGCATACACACTTGTATGAGGAGTTTGTATCAAATGTTTTTCTATTGTGGGTCTCACAGAAACAACTACAAAATGGAGGATTGTAATTTTTCTGTTGTGGGCCTCACAGAAGTAACTACAAAATGGAGGATTATCAGCATGTCTGATTAACAGGTACAACTATAGTTCTTGTGGATCAGATACCTGCAGAATACTGACTGCATGTGAGTAGAGGTATGCAGAGTCAATGAGACCCACTTGCCCCACCAATAAAGATATGAGTGACTCTCGAAACAATATGGCTGCCCGTTGCAGAAATGGCTTGATTTCCAAAATATGAATAAGACTTCACTGACATTGGAACCAAAATGGCTTGATGTCGCTTTCTGTCTATGGAAAGAACATAGAAAGTAGCTTTCAATATTGTACAAGGAACTGGCAACCCTTTGTTGACCTCGTGAAGAGGGAACTAGTTCAACTGACACGCAGAGGTCGTGCCTAGACTGATGACTTGCATGGGGCCCATTTATACAGACGACTTGCAGAAATAAAGTGATGACTTGCAGAAATAAAGTGATGACTTGCAGAAATCATTTCTAAATGGACGACTTGCAGAAGTCATGTCTAGACAGATGACTTGCAGAGATATCTAGACAGATGACTTGCACAGGTCATGTCTAGACATATGACTTGCTTGCAGAGGTCCAATTCCATCTAGACTGATGACTTGCAGAAATAATTTCTAAACAGATGACTTGCAGAGGTCTCATTCCATCTAGACAGATGAGTTGCAGAGATATCTAAACAGGTGAATTGCATCTGGGTCATGTTTAGACAGATGACTTGTAGAGATATCTAGACAGGTAACTTGCAGAGGTCATGTCTAGACAGATGACTTGTACAGATCACTATTCACCCTCTCACTGCTGGATTAGGCACAGGCACTGCTCTTTAGGGCATCTCCTGTTGCCTTTGGCATAGAGAGGGTTAAATTGCAGCTGCTGGATGTCGACTGAGTAGGGATACATACTTCAATACGTAGTCCGTGACAGCTGTGGATTCCGGCGATCACAAGCTGTCAAAAAAAACCAAATCCAACCCTAAAAAAGTAGTATAGCAGCAATGGAGCACCATACCTTATATTCACACCACAGGATTCTGTTCACAAATCATATGCAAATTATAACCTGCTCCATGTTTGACTTATGACACTACACTAGAATCAATAGTATGCAGGACGGATTTTTCACTTGGTCGAAAAATCAAGTCTCTAAACGTACATGTATTGATTAACTTTGCGTTCTAACAATGTCCCTGGAATTCAGCGTTTCTTTGGCAATCAGATGCTGCGATAATCTGAAAACGAGGTACAGCGATGCAACATTGAAAAGGATATTTTGTCTGGCGTGGCTTGTTGGCTTCCACAGATTAGGAACGAGTCGGGATCAAGACATTCCGAGAATCAGCTTCAGAATCTCATCTGCCGGTTCTGTAGTGTAATGGTTAGAGTGTCGGCCCGGAGTGCAGAAGGTCATAGGTTCGATCCCTGGTCTTGTCATACCAAAATACGTTAATATATATGGTACTTGTTGTTCCCCTGCATGGTGTTCAGCGTTGAGTAAAGCAAGGACTGGTTGGCTCAGATATTAGTATACTGTATCTGATTTTGGTATCCATGTTCTATCTGTGACGTGATATTCCAAGTGAGATAGAACTATAAAAACTGGTGGAAATCCAGACTATTATAAAAAATACATTATGCATGCAGGCCATGATGTGAGGGAAGAAATGTTGAAATTGGATTAAAACCCCAAATCAACCAACCAACCAATCAGAATCTTGTCAACAACCTGTTGCTGTTTTCCCCAAGAACAATGTCTTGAAGTTTGCAAAGCTTTCATGAAAGGAAAGGCTCTGGTTCTTCATGGCAACACTGAGATCTGGTTCTTCATGGCAAAACTCGAGATCTGGTTCTTCATGGCAACACTGAGATCTGGTTCTTCATGGCAAAACTCGAGATCTGGTTCTTCATGGCAAGACACGGAGATCTGGTTCTTCATGGCAAACCTCGAGATCTAGTTCTTCATGGCAAGACACTGAGATCTGGTTCTTCATGGCAAAACTCGAGATCTGGTTCTTCATGGCAAGACACTGAGATCTGGTTCTTCATGGCAAGACACTGAGATCTGGTTCTTCATGGCAAAACTTGAGATCTGGTTCTTCATGGCAAGACAGATGTCTGGTTCTTCATGGCAAGTCTCAGAGATCTGATTCTTCATGGCAAGACTCAGAGATCTGGTTCTTCATGGCAAGTCTCGGAGATCTGGTTCTTCATGGCAAGTCTCAGAGATTTGGTTCTTCATGGCAAGTCTCAGAGATCTGTTTTCTTCATGGCAAGACAGAGATCTGGTTCTTCATGGCAAGACAGAGAACTGGTTCTTCATGGCAAGACTATGAGATTTGTCTTGACATTGGAGGCTTTTTGTAGAGTCAAGACATTGGAGGCTTTTTGTAGAGTCATATTATATATATGGATTTCAACTCTCAGGACATATTTCAACTCTCAGTACAGATTTTAATTTAAAGGCTGTTCGTTGATTTCAATGTGATTAGTTTTGTTGTTCATCTTGGGAGAAACAGTTTTCAACATAACAAAGACTTAATTTTGGCAGTAATATTGCAGATTCCAACTATATGGGTAGATTTTGTTCATCTTAGAACAGATTTTATTTGGGGCTGTATGGGCAATCTTTGAACAAATTTCAATTTGACATTTGGGGCTGTTCTTCTTTGAACAGATTTCGATGTGGCATTTGGGGCTGTTCATCTTTGAACAGATTTCAATTTGACATTTGTTCAAATTTCAATGTGGCATTTGGGGCTGTTCGTCTTTGAACAGATTTCAATGTTTCGTTTGGGGCTGTTCTTCTTAGAACAGATTTTAATGTGACATTGGTGGTTGTTCATCTCGGTGCCATCTTAAAATTTAGTGGTTGTTGTCCAGCTTCGTACAAATCTCAAATTTTACATTCCCGGCTGGTGTTAATTTTACAACTTTAAATTGACAATTTCTATTCTACACTGGCGGCTGTTCTGAAACCTTGTACATATTTTCACGTGCTGTTGGAGACTGGTGTGGTATTACTGGGCGTTCGTTCACTGGTGTAGGTGTTAGGTGACTACATCTGGTGCACCACTGGTCAGAGGGGTACCGTACATCTGATGGGTCAATGGTCAGAGCTACAAGAACTTCTAGTGCACCCATCTCTGTTGGTGGCCATCTTGGGTAGCACAGGCAGTGGCGTGTTTGACCATGTGCACAAAGGTTCAGGTTTGAATTGTGTCTCCTCCAAGATTGCGTTTGCATACAGAGAATATTGTGATGCTGTCCGTGTGTGTGGTATGTTGTAGGTGAGTTCTATTCCCCTGAACTTCATCGCACCCAGACCCAATTCCCGGCAATCTCATTGGCTCATGTGACATAAAATATGAATAAAATATTTTCATAACCCTAACCACGTGAGCCAATCGGATTGCTAGGAATTGGGTACAGGTGTCGGGAGGAGACCACAACTCCGGGTCCCGAAGGATTCGGAGTAATATTTCATTTTCATCTCAAAGTTTTGTTCACAAATTCCCATTTGAGCATGAAATTGTACTCAAAAAGTTTCGTAATCTCTGAGCCAGGCCCAGTGAATAGACTCCGCCTATTTTGGATCGTCAGTATCAGCCTAGGCTCCCAGGTCTTACTGTAATAGAACAATGTTTTGCTGTCCATCATATACTAATTAGTCCTAATTAGTGTAAAATCTAAAACTATTGTAGAGTTTTTCCTCAACCCACACCCACAACCTAACTCGGAACATGAACCATTCTAAAAAGATACACAATAAAACGTCTTTTTTTTAATATCAATAATAATATCTAAACAACTTGGCTTTGATGATTTTTTAGTGGTATTCAGATCACTGATGCGTGTCTATGTTAATGTTATAGGCATCTAAACTGTTAGTAGTCTACGTAACAGTCTGTAACGGTCTCTACTGTCAGCTGTTACAATTTGGTGTCGCGTGCAACCTCCTGACTTGGCCTGGAAGTTGACCACTCCACGTGTAATCACGTTTTTTGTCAGGATTTCAGATTTCATATATACGAGACGATCAAAATTAATGTAAAAAGTAAAATTTGGGTACGAGACAGTGAAATAAAAATATAATATTCATGCACAATTAAACTGGAGAACTGTGATATATTCATGCACATTTAAATTAATTTATTAAATTAATTTATGGATGCTGTATACAATTGTAAGTTATGTAGTGGGCAATGCACACCTTATCAAGAACAATATGGAACGGTCTATTTAAAAATCAAGGATATGACCTAATGCGGATCCCACATAACGTACATGTACAGTGTATCACAACCGTGTTGTTTGTCATTGTTCACAGTGTCTCGAGACAGTGGTAAACACACTGGTTTGACTATAGATACACAATGGAGTTGCTGGTATAGAGACTAACTATGGGTGGAGCACCTTGGGGTATCACCACACACACAAAGACCGTCTAGTGTTATAGCTGGTAGTGATCGTGAACATGGTCTAGGAAGAGATTCAGGGTGGGAGGGGAGGGAAGGGGGGTTGAGGATTGTTGGGGGGGAGGGGCACTTGTCCAGCTGCTGCCGTGGTCCTACCCTGCCAAATGTCGGACCTCAGTCAGATCTAAGTCAGATCTCTAGGGCCTCTCCGTACCAGAGCCGGAGTCGGCCGTGCGTGAACTTTCTGAGCTGTAGTTTGGGAGTCGTGCCCAATGACCCGCGACTGTCTTTGTTTGCTGCCATGTTTTGGCGACGGATAGGAACGAGTTGAATTCACTGGCTGACTCGACAAAGTGTCGATATGTTGCACTTTTAGTTTTTAAAAGATTTGAAGGCTTTTTACCTTTTTCCTGGCGATAGGCAACCTGAGATGCAACACCGAGCGCTTTGGTTAAATCCAGAATGTAGGTTGACCTTTATCGGTGAATGATTCATACATGGATTTTTCTATTTTTCTAAGACTTGGCTGTTATCAGAAATATTGGTCTAGTCTTCAAATGCCATGTACCACTGTTGGAATAATAGTAAAGTCAGTATGTGTTGTTTCCAAGGTAACATTTGAGAAATAATAAATAAGACATCATCAACTGCATAGTTTTACCAGCAGGCGCTCGCAGATTTACTGCAACATTTAGCGTTACGGATGTTGCAGGTTTCATCCTGCCATAAACTGACGAGTCGTGATATAAGTGAAAGAATCTTGAAAATGAATCTAAACCCTAATTTAAAAAATAATTAAATTTAAAAAAAAAAGAAAAACAGTTTCCAGCATATACACTCGTTCAGAAATATACCATTTAATTTGTAAGTAAAATAATTCCTAAATTTTATTGGGTTGCATGTGAAACAATTTACAAAACTAATAAATACATTTATCACAATTAGATTATTGTAATATTTCTTACATAATTTATTACTGAAAATAATCGTTGCAAATGGGTGAAAGATTCCCACAGCGACGTTAAACTCCATATTTTCACTCGCTCACTGAAAATAACTTACTGTTACACCCTAAATTCTGAGGGTCATTTTGTGAAATTCCAGGGTCACGGGTCAAGTATTAATACTAATAGTAATATCAATCAAACAATTGACATATAATAAAATGTTGTAGTAAGACAACTCAGTATACAGCTAAACCATCGCTGCCTAATGTTGGATTCCTAAGTTAGCAGTGATTAGTTGGAAATATTGTAGGGCTAGTGCCGTCGATCTGCTTCTGTTGCACAAGTACGTACAAAATTACCGAGATGGACAATTTCAACTAGGAAGAAGTTTCAATTTTCCTCCAATAGCGGATGATGGTCGTGCAGATGATCGCAGTGTTGCCATGGTTTCGATCCACATGACGTTACGATGTCAATAAAATGGAAAACCTTGGGATGCAACATTACTGTCTGTATGTATGTGTGTGTGGGTTGTAGGACCAGCGGAGGCTAATTTTAGGCTGGCAGTCGCTACCCCCACCCATGTACGTAGACTGGTCACCTGCCTGCACTGCTCTCCCAGGTTGGGCTCCGTCTATAGACTCAGTAGATGGTCAAGGACATTCATTAGGATTTATTGTTTATATAGTTAGGCTGTTGTTGCTTGTCCTCTGTTGAAAACGATGGTTGCATTGGTGACAACTATGGTGTGAATACAGTCACACTCCCAGGCTTTTACCCCCCAGGCCCCGAGATTACGAAACTTTTCTTCTGAGTATGATCTTGTGCTAAACTTCAAAGTTTTGTTCACAAATCCTCATATAAAATCTGAGCTTTAGCATGAAATCTTACTCAAAAGGTTTCGTGATCTCAGAACCAAGGGGGCCTATTCTCGTGACTGAAGTAGTGCAACATTGATCTTCCACCAACTCTTTATGCAATGTCTCCAATAAAGTACCGCAACATCAGATCTGAGCAATTTGTGAAATGTCTCCCCTGTGCAGTAGTGCACTATTGGCCCCCACCAACTCTTTGTGAAATATCTTCCCTGTGCACTATTGGCCCCCACCAACTTTTCGTGAAATGTCTCCAGCCCTGCGACACCAACTCTTTGTGAAATATCTCCCCTGTGCACTATTGGCCCCCACCAACTCTTTGTGAAATGTCGTCGCAAATGGGTGAAAGATTCCCGCAGCGACGTTAAACTCCATATTCACTCACTCACTTTGTGAAATGTCTCCAGCCCTGCGACATCTGCTCCGACAAACTCTTCGTGAGATGCCCCCTGAGCATCCTGATTCTTTTGCTCCCTGCGCAGAAATCCCCCAGAGAGACCCGCGCACCTAGCCAACTGCAAACCACTCAATTATTTATGTTCTACTGGGTGGGTAGAAACAAGTATCGGCTTTCATTCACTAAAATTAGAACGATCTGGGAAGATGATATTTAAAATACAATTCTTCTGTGTTAAATAATCATGAGCTTGTTTAATATGGTAGAAAATTAGGTCAATATATACCAGGTTTAGAAGTTCTATGTTCATATTGAGCAACTGAAGTTCGTGGAATTTAGTACCGTATGTATTTTGATTGCATAGTTTTTAAACATTTTCTAAAATTGAAATTAGTATAGTTTTTAAAAGTGTATGAACGATTCAAAATTGTTCCCTCAAATTTCCAACAATATTGTTTTATAATATAAAATTATTGTTGTCACATTTTAACCCTCTCGCTGCTGATGGCAACCAGAGACATTCATTTGTAATTTAAAAATTATCTTTTTTCATAACAAAACATTTATCTACTGTAGAAAATGTCGTAACCTAGCCAGAAATTAACCTAACAATATTGACCCAATGCGTTGTTGGTATTCAGTTATTTCAGAAGAAAGTTAATCCTATGTAGCTATTTCAGAGGAAGTCCTGTAGCACCCTGTACAGAGATATTTCTGATGGTGTCTGATTCACAACAAACGTGTTAGTTCAGGAAGTCCTTCAAATGAAACTGTTTTCAATATTTATATTTTGACAAAATGACAAAACATGGATTTAATGAGTCGCGTAAACTGTAAACTACGGATGAAACAGTGCAAGCTGTGAACAATAAATAACGTTGATATTGGGTGCAGTAATTTGTAGATTGTGAGTGCAATGTCAATGCAGGCAGACGGCTATTTTTAAGCTGTAGAACATCTAACCTGTAGTAACCACGGTGGTAGTGCAGTGGTAATCTTTGGACATGGGAGACAAAGGTTCCGAGTTCAAATCCCAGCCACGTTTCTAATGCGATATTGATAATATGCAGTTTTTTTCACAATTTCCAATATAAAATTTGAAAGCGTACTAAAAAATTTCGTAATGTCGGGCCTGGTCTAGTACAAGCAGGACATGTGCACACAACACATGCAAGTCATGATACAAGTAAAATAGTCTTAAAAGCGGTTTTACACCAAAAACCAACCAAAAATGCTTCCACCTATGCCAGCATCCTTCCATCTATTTATACACACTCTACTTCGAGCTTCTGCAGTTCAACAGTACCAAGTGAAAAAAACTTACTTTTAACCCTGCTATCTTGTGTGTAATACGGACAACTCATGATGCCCAATTAAAGCACTGAAAAAGGTATTAACCCTGTCCGTGCTAGATTAGGCACTCCCTGCTCTTTCGGGCATCTGCGGTTGCTTCCAGCATGGAGAGTGTTAAACCAGCAGTGAAAGGGTTAGTTGTAGAAATCGCCCACCATGGTTTAATACAATTGTGGTTTAAAATCCTCACTGTCTCCTCTGGCTGGACTGATTTGTGATAACTGATAACTGATAAGTACGACAACTGATTTAAGTAAGACGGTCGCAAGCAGGTCGCAAGCAGCATAAAAATCTGCACTACCCAGTTCCAAGATCATCTTGTTTAGTAACCGTGGCGACAGAATAGAACCAGCGCACCGGTGGTACTTGTGGAATTATAATCTCTCTTTATTTATTTCGTATTCTGCAGTCTGTATCAAAATGTTGGTTTTTTTCAGTCCCAAAAATTTGCATTTAAAACAGAGAAATGTCCGTCATTGTCAAGCATTTTTACATACGCAATTACTCCCGAATCTCGAGGTTTTCGAGGTGTTTGTTGCAAGATCTTGCCTTGTTTAGCTGAATAATGAATAAGTAAAGTTTGTGAGAAATTATTAATAACCCTGGATGCAGCAGCAGACATTGAAATGTATCAGATCTGCATCTCGAAAAATAAATCTAAACATAGGAATTTCCTCTCATTGGTTGAACATCGATCATTCCATGGCTAGTGTGAACTTTTGCAGTAAGTATTCTCAGGGAGGACAAAGAACTGACTGCATGAGGAACGCTGCGATTGGCTGAACGACATGTTGGTTACGGATGCTGCCTTATAATCTGACGGTAGAAATCAATGTTAACATTTAGTGACCGCAGCCAGTATTAAGCGATGACGGCATGCACAGGCCCCCCGATCCTCCGACGCGCGCGCACAGACTCGCGGCAGCATGCAGCGTGGGGGAGCCTCGTCGGTTGGGAGCCACATCAGGCGCCACACGGGGAGGCACGTCGAGAGCCACACGGGGAGGCACGTCGAGAGCCACACGGATGGAGGGAACAGATCAATAAGCTTGACAATCGGAGGAATCTGGATTGTTCCGATGGACAGGATCTCAGGGAAAACTTCCCCTGTCCTTTTACCCCCCCCCCCCGAGTTCATCCAGGCACCACACATCGTCGTGCCGTCACAAAAGTGCCGCAATTCTTCGTCCAGTTGTAGAAATATCTTCAGTTGTGTAAAATTAAAATTGTTAAAGATTTTGTTTTAGGATATTTATTACTGAAATCTTTGAAAATACTTAGGCTGTGGTTAATATTGAAATACCTTGAGGAACGATATTTATAATATTCCATTCCTTATTAAAATGTTTTTAAATACTTAGGTTACATTTAATTTTGAGATACTGCAACAATGATATATGTAAATTACATGCCTTATGTTTAGTAAATCTTAATAATTATTTATAACTACATTTAGTTCTACAAAATATATCTTCGCCACTAATTATTCCATAATTGCTATATAAAATTGCATTATTTACTATAAAAATAAACTAAAAGTTGCCTAAGACACTATGGATTCTTTTCTCCAGAGACGGACACAAAATCTGTCTTGGTCCAGTATCGCTTCGTAACTTTTTACTGCCGAAGAAACTGAAAACAAAATACACGATGGAGCCTTGCTTGTGTTTAATTGAATGATCGGGGTTAAAGTTAGAGAGACGAATTGAAATAACCTATCCGTGGTGTGCTATGACAATTTGAACTAAAGCGTGCACTGCATTTGCCATTTTGAGCAGATTACCATTCAAAACATTTTGTTAAAACTTACAAAATGTGAAAATATTGCCTCTGAGCAGCCCACAAACTGATGAATTATATAAAACATGAAAACAACATTAAAATTTAAACATACATGCATACAACATAAAAACATTTAAACATGGATTAGGTACATGCAATATCTTTTTTAATGGATACATACAACATTGCATTTTAATATGAAAAATAAAGCATGAATTCAATCAATCAATCAAAGATACGTAATATAAACATTTAATAAACAGTCGTACAATATAAAACATTTATTTCCAACATGAAGCCTTTTATATATGTATATACTATAAATACAATAATGTACCATATTTTTTTATTCTACTTCGTCACGTATGGGTGAAAGATTCCCGCAGTGACGTAAAACAATTCACCCACTCATTATGCTACTTATTAACCCTCTCCCTGCCAAAGGCGACTTAACTTGCCTGATCACTAGCAGAAATAGAACACTTTGATTTTATTCAGCAGCGAGTTCTTTGCCGTGATTTGAACAACGTTTCCTGTCGTCGCGGAATTGTGATTCTGGGCACATATTCTCGAAACTTCTTAGCTAAGAACTTCTTAGTGAGAAAAGATCTGTTCAAAAATTAACATGAGCGGAAATCCAGTTAGGCACATTCTTAGTACTTACGAACTTCTTATTAGGACTTACGAAGTTTCGAGAATACGGGCCCTGGATTGTAACATGCATGTCCAATTGTTTTGAGCGTTTCGCCCACAATAACAATTAATGTTTGTGTTTTGTCTGTTTCAGTGTGTTTTGGGATTTGTATTGTGCTGCACCCGAGAGGAGGGAAACCTGTGATCATTCTAGTGAAGCCAAGGCATTTCATGATTATGTAAGTCGCATTTTATATTCTATATTGTTTATTTCAACAAGGATTGGTCCACTGGTTTGTCCACGGAAATGCTGATTGGTCCACTGGTTTGTTTACGGCAATGCTGATTGGTCAACTGGTTTGTTTACTGAAATGCTGATTGGTCCACCCATTCATTTATGGCAATGCTGATTGGTTCACAGGTTCCGATATCTCGTGACTAGATAGCATTTCAGAAATGGGAAGTCATACTAAAGTGACGCCTAATTATATCTATTTTGTTTGGATATAATTTCATATTTCAGTTCAGGAAAAGTAAAACTTTAATTTTAAAAAACCAACACAAAACCTTCCAAATCTGAATTATTTTATATAGAGAATGAAGATATTTTGATTTAGACCAAATACAAATTTGTATGTAAAGTTTCTAAATCCATACAAAGTAGTATTCTAAAGGAGTAGGAGAGGAACTTGTACATTGAGCTTTTTCCCATCCAGCCTTTAGCTACAAAGTGAATCGTTATCTCACTTTGCCCTGGAAAGACCACAAACCAGGAAGTAGATGCTATTCCCAACTTAGAGCCTCGTTCTGAGGGAGCAGTGATGTCTCTGACGACGAAGACTGTATTGACAAAAAAATGGCCGATATATTTTCATTTATCTCCAAGCTGCCCGTTGAATCTGCAATGCTGACCGTTGATATGTACCAGGAGTTGTGGCCCTTGAATTTTGTTCAGTTCTGGCTTTAAATATCCTTTCACCTCCAAGACATCAGAATGCAGTTTCTTTTGGATATTTTTCTAAGAATTTCGAAAATATTTGAGTGAAAATCTATTTTAAGTGTCAATTTTCACAATCCGTAACCCTTAATTTGTTTTCTAAACATTTATTCTGGTATTTTACCGTGACGTCACCTTGTTTTTGTTTTTTTCATCGTAACATCAAACCTGGGGTTCGTTCAAGACCCAATACATATCGATATGTAGTACTACGTAGTGCTACAGAAGTCGTTCAGCCAGTATGTGTAGTAATACGTATTAGTACTTTTCACTACGGGTTAGAAAGTGACTTTAAACCCCAATTCAAAAAAAAAAAAAAACATAATGGTGAAAATCTACATAGGTGGCTCATCGTTGCTATCCTCGATTAGTTTTCCAAACATCAATGCTGCCATACCGCGACATCGCTGCCGTTTTAGCGTGACACTGCGACAGATAGTTGGCCCCTATGCTCACCTGCATGCAAGCCTTGGTGTGGCTGGTGACATTTGGTTGAACATCCCCTGCTGTCACGTATGTTGTTGCAGCAGCAACAGTTCACCAATCAATACCGCGGCTGAGAGCAGTTAAGACAATAGTACCGTACTGCCGTGTCTGCCTACTCACATCTATGTGTATGGATCGCAGTTATCTGCCTGAATTCTCCACGAGAGAGATAGACGCTCGATTTTTAACTTCGTTAAACTTTTCTCCGACCATGCCTCCTTGTTTAGTGGTTGATTTTC
>JAVCKZ010000012.1:28833-45591 GCA_034780755.1 Lepetodrilus elevatus | reverse complement strand
TCTGAAGTCCCAGGTCCCGTCTAACGCTAATTGCGGCATATGCGTATAACAGACTTCGCATATAACGGACAGAAATAGCCGGTCCCAATGAGTGCGTTATGGTATATGCAAGGTCTACGGTACATGCATGTTGTTTGGGAATTTGGTGCATCAGATGATTAAAATTGCTTTTATGTGCTTTGAGCATGTCACTTTGTGGTGTGGAGTTAATGTGCCATACAAATATCCTTATTATGATTAAAATCAGTTTCTGAGGTTGAATCTAACCTGTGCCCTGAAATGCAGATATTGGTTGAAAACTCTGTACGCAGTTGTCATATCTACAACGTGAGCAGACCCACTCGAGATCACTGTCACTCCTTCCCTGAGTCTCGGACCACTTTACTCACAATAGATGTAACCATGGTAACAATACTTCTGCTAGGGCAGTAGTAAATTGAGCCAAAGTTCCCGATTTGAAGCATATTCGGAAGACTTGCACAAAAACATGCCTGTCGTCAATCTATTATTACGACAAATTTAACATGGGACTGAATGTCAAACAAATATCTCGTTCAATAGTTCCAGCTTAGTCACAGAATGCAAGTGTGTACCTCCACCAGTAGGCTATTTTACAGCTTAGAATTGACCAAAATAATGCATCTGTATGTAGCAGAGTGAGACATAAGATGCTCCTACTGGTCTCGGCAAGAGGAGTTGCCCCTTTGGCTCATTTGGTAGAGCGTTGGACTCACAATCCAGCAACTCGGGTTCGAATCCCAGGATCTTGAGTTCCTGTGACATGTACAGTTCTCTCTTTAGTTGAAAATCAAAGTTAGTGGTTAATGTGTTGGCCCAGAGAGTAGGTCATTGGTTTGATCCCCGATTGCATCATACCTAGACATTAAGATTATGGTACTTACTCCCCTACTTGGTGTTCAGACAGCATTATAAAGAAGTTTAACAAGGACTGGTTGGCTCGGAGTGAGTACTAGTATATGTGGGATTACATCATTCCAACTATTGAAAGATATTCCAGCAGTATAAAAACTGGTGTAAATTGTTACATACAAGCAGACAAACACAAATGTACATGCACCTACGTGTGAGAAAGGTCTTAACAAATCGTCACGGATATATATATTTTTTCCTGAAGTGACATAAAGCAGCATTCAGCAGCAATGCTTTAGACTAGTTGAGTAACATGACTGTGGGCCCCATTGTGGCTTCCAGTAATTAGCTAATCTGGACTAGGCTGAACTGAATTGCCGGGAGATCAGTGTAATGGTATAATAGCCTGGCCAGTAGACTGCGGTGTTCACTGGGCGGAACACTGATAACATCGTGAAGGTGCTGGTGCTATACATTGTAACAATCACAGACCTAATCTCATACAGTGAGAGCCGCCGTCACACAAAGCCTCTGTCAATATCACAGTTGTACAAAGCCAGGCATGTATAGTGCTAGAGGTAACCCTGAACGTAATAACATGGAGGAAAATTTTATTATAATAACACTGTATTTTTCTGTATGTATAGTTTTGAAATAATTTAAACAGCCCAAGTGTAATGAGTTTTAAATACCTATGATAAAAATTTGAATTTAATAAAAAGATTATGTTAACATGTCGCTATGTGATCACTGATTGTGTTAAAAAAATTACATGTCAAAGTTCATGCACAGCGCAACAGATCTTGCTTTGGGTTTTCAATGACTAAACATACATACAGCTGAAGGGAGTCGATACCTGCACAAGAAACAATATCTCTACAGACAACTTAAGCTATGTTCAGTTTGTCCGACAAGGCCCAGATCAAGAACAAGTATATCACATATGGCATTAATCCAGATTATCAATCAGTCTCTTAATCAACGCACTTGTTTACCTGTAAACACAGGTGTTTCTAGTCAGTGGGTGGAGCACCTCCACGACACACTTCTCAAACCACAGTTTAGAAAGTAACAGTGGTCGGAGTGGATGAGGTGGAACTGTGTGGTGCTGTGGTATTCTGACACTGGAGGTACACCCAGGTGGAGATATATTATCTTTCTGTGACTCGTCATGCATGTGAGACATTGTGTAGGAGTCTACCGGAACAAATATTGACATGGCCTGAGAACATCAACCATTCTCAACTCCATTAGTATTGTACAGTACTTCTTCGTGCAAGAAATGTTTCAAGTACACTTGTGAAAACTTTTACCGGTAATGGAAAATTTAAATTGAAAGAGCCCATTCTTACCACATCCCAAAAAACTCCAGCATGAGTCAAAACGGTCCCTTGAGACTAGCCCAGGCCGGGAAGTGCTCGACGTCTCTGGGACTGTCGATGAAGCGCAAGTCAAAGACTGACCTCCACGGACTGAAGACGCCACAAGGTGAGAGTAAGCCTCAGCCCAACGCGTACGACCCGGAAACAATCGGGAAGATCGTGGAGACCGTGATGACGACGTATCTACAAGATCTGGAGTACAACACGGAGACGTGTATCCGTCTCTCGCAGTCGCTGGCCGGCACAGTGATGGAGAAGATCAGGCCATTCTCCAGTGGAAACTACAAGATGGTGGTCGTCGTCAGTATCGGAAACAATCGTGACAAAGCCGGACTTCAGTTTGGGAGCCGCTGTCTGTGGAACAAAGACTCAGACTCGTTTCTCAACGTCAAGTATTCCAACGATTCCTTGTTTGCTGTAGCAATGGTCTACTGCTTACTGTTTGAGTGACGACGTCAATGGCATTTCAACTATGCAATGTATGAACCATTTTTTTAGTACAATATTAAATCTTAGTTTACTGTTGAATATCAATCTGCCATCTTGCCATTCTTTTTCATTTCACACATTGATTGTAAAGTGTATATAATGTCTCCATCATAAAACGTAATCTACACTGTTCACTGATTTAGTTTTTCAATGCATTTGGTCTGATGTACTGAGGAAATATTCACCAGACAAAGTTGATATGATGTATGTATGCACCTCATTATAGGGACAAACCATCCTTAAAGCGCATGCTATTGTGTACGCTCCTTTGAAAGCTGCACACTGTCTAGCGTACGCCGGACAGACACTTTTCTCAAAGGAACATGTTACACAATTCTCACACAGTGTGCGAGCTGTACTTGCTAGCGAGGTGGTGCAGAGCGCACAGATATGAAACAAAATGGCCGACGTAAGTCGTAACGCAAAATATTTCGGAGAGTACACGAGCCATTTATTAATGGCAACTCATTTTCTAGGCACCTTTAGTTGTATATGTTATATTTATCATACCGGTATATAAGTTGCTTCTGTTTATTCTTTTCAGCGTGTTTTAGGCCCCAAAAGCTTATTTTATATACTGTCAAACTTTACGTTGTTAGAGAAGCTTTGATCTGTAGATAGGCACTGCTATTTTGTCTGCCATCTTAGATGCGCGAAGCGTTCCTTTTAGGACTGTTCAGAACACTCTTCTGTGACGTCACCTGTCTGTGCAAGTACAGTGTTCTTTTCTCAAAGGAACGGACTCATTGTGTCTCATTGCATCCGTCAAATAGCTGGGGTTTCGGGGATAGGTACAAAATAACAGCATCATAACTTAGAAAGAAGTACTAGAGGTCGCTTGATAAGAAAGAGCGACACACATTTTTATATCTTGCCCAGGTTTTTGGAAAGATGACAAGATAGCAAAATATGTGAGTTACTATTTAATGGTATAATCCATGTACAAACATTCTTACATAGCAAACTGACTGTACCATGTGTAAACATTTTATTATTTAGTGGCCAGAAATGGTATACAAAAACCACTCCTACCCAATTGTTTTTCGTGATTTAGCAATACAAGTTGTTCAGTGTTTGGACCAAGTAAGTAATTAAATAGACCTTGTCCACGTTCAATATCAAAATAATATACAATAGCATGTCTACGAAACCAGTGGAGTGCTGTTGATGCTATACATGCAATAAATATGTGTGAATATTACTACAGTGCTCCCTCGATATAACGCTGAAGTTGGGGTCCATGACATGCCACCCGCGTTATAATACCTGCGTTATATCAACAAATATAATTGGAGAAAAAAAAAGAAAATTGTTTTTTATTTTGTATTTTGTTGAACCCCGCGTTGTATCCGAATCCGCGTTGCATCGAAGGGCGTTATATCGAGGGAGCACTGTAGTTACATGTGGGGTTTATCGGGTTCCTGTACACCCCGAGACCGGCATGGAACACATTTATCATCACTCAGAACCTGTAATTGATTGCAATGGACTCGCAAACATTTGTGTACAAATGCCCGATGCCCAGGACTGAAACAGAGTAATGCCCTTTGGCAGCCATTGTGCCTTATAAATAAATGAAGCATCATGTACAGGTTTTTACAGGACGGCAACTGACCAATCAAATAGCTATGATTTCTTCTGAGTAATGATACGATCTCTCCTACACACCATGGGTGCATTCAATCATCACGGGGCTGAGTAAGCCGCTTAGATAAACTGGTTCCCTGTCCCATGTATGCTTCATACGACTCATGAGATGGTGGCTAGTTTGGTGAGCCGCTTACAAGCCCTTGTGTCTTTGAACGCACCCCAGATCTGGGAGGTCTTAAAATATGGGGAAATACTGTGGGATACATCACCATGACTACGGATGGAGTGGAATACTGGAGTGAAGAGGATGTGTTACTATGGCAATGGCGGGATACTGACATCATCATTCTGACTACACAACATTACACGACACAACCACTCAATACATTGCACCATACATTACAACAGCATTACATTCAAAACCTTTAACACATGACTAGGTCAACAGTATCTTACACTACCCGGTAATTGAATCTTTCACACAGCAACGTAAAACAATGAGTGAATATGGAGTTTAACGTCGCTGTAGGAATTTTTCACCCATTTGCGACGTAAAACAATAACTGAAGAAAACAATAGTATCCAATATCCACATGTATATTTGAAACCATCGTTTAGAAGTATATTAACTAAGTAACAAAGTCACAGTTAAAATAATACATGTACAAGTAAGGGTACACAATGCTCTCTTATCTGTTACGAGACTATAATGCTCTCTTTGCAGTGTATTAGCTCTTGGCAAAGAGAGCACTATGGTCTCTCAGTGGATAAGAGAGCTTCATAGAAGGATACCCTGCATGCCAGGTATTGATGATCGCATTTACTACACGCCAAATATTGCTAGCCGATGAATACCTCTCAAAAACTTGTTTCCTCTGAATTATTCCTGATGAAAATAAACACATGATTGTACAAATCTCGCAAACAAGCTGTGACCTACTTGCATATATCAACTTATGCAATATGAAGATGAAATGTAATATGTGAATTGATGAAATAAGATAATCATGCCAAATGAATGTACCCCGTTATGTAAATTAGCACTATCCCATTAGCCTGAGCTATTTCTTCACATGTTATATAGGTAAACTAAGAACGAGTAGAAAATTCAATGTTTAATGTTTGTACAATTCTTTATTTGAATCATTTTTAATAAATTAACTCATGATGCTGAATTCTTTAAAATAAATGCAATATTTTTATCTCATTATCTGAAATACAATGGCCATCAATTCTCGTCCCAGTACATGGTACATCTCGGCTGACGACATTGATATTTAGTCACAGACATTCTATACTGACAATGATGCTTCAGGTACATGTACAACATAGTACACCAGTCACTGCGGAACTATACATAGTGTACGTGTGTACATAGGCAGTGAGGATGTATACGTGGGGTACATGCTTATATATGAAAATGAATACACTGGAAGTGAGGAATCATACAAAGTGAGGATTTACATAAACAGGAAGTTGGCACATGCAACGAGAAATATTTAAAAAAAATAAAAATTAAAAGTTAAATGAAATTAAAATGGGAGAAACAATTCTTACTTCTATTATGTAACATGATTGTTGTTGACTGGTCTATCAACGTTCACCTTCATAATTTCTATAGTTATCAATGTAAAATCCCCTCGCACCTAAATGTAAACCAAAACCTGATACATCTCGCACAAAAGGCTGCACCATTTTGCCATATATTCTCTGTGGACATAATCTCATTTCATATTGCATTTCATATTGTCTCAACTCGGCCAGCCTGGCTACTCAGTCAGCCGAGACCTCGCCACTCAGTGTCCACAGAAACACGGGTCATAAAGCACTACATATTTCTGATCCAATCCGGCACAATGAGACATATTCAAGATCAATAATTTAGCTCTATTAACAACACCTCGGAAACAATAGTCTTGGAAGTAGGATCAAAAGAACATTATGAAATACATTTCTCCAAATCATGATTATGGAAGCTTGTGGCACATGTTCATGTTGAGTTCTGCAATGTTCGTTGGGGGTAAATTACCAGAAATCTGTGTCCTCATCATCTTTGTCATCACCTCCAAAGCACATCCATAAAAACGCAGTCTTCAAAGTTTCCCCCAACAGGTAGTTCAGCATTCAATCTGAATTAAGTCAAAATTGTTGCATTTTTCTGCCCTAGTGGGTGGCTGCCCTACAAGAAAGTCTCGCGGTCTGCCCCTGTGAGTGGCTGCCCTACAAGAAAGTCTCGCGGTCTGCCCCTGTGAGGCTGCTCTGTGAAGTCTCAAGTTGTTTCTGCTGCAGCAGGCGAATCTGGAGCTTGACACTCAGACAGATCATACGTTCCTCATGAATCTTCTGACACAGCTCAGCATTCTGCTTCTGTAAGAAAACACAACTATGTTAGCCATCTTCTTATTTAACCGGTATGTATAGGGTCTGTATTGTCAGTTTGTATACTCCTCAGGGTTATGATTGATTCTGAATCACAAGACCATGTAGAATTAGAAACCTGAAGGTGCCAAGCTGGCATTCATCAGCAATGTTCAGAAAATGATGGTTTCTATGGGTACCGTTAACCTATTTTTGGCGTAAATTCAGAAAATAGAAATCCTCATATGCCCAGGCCCAGTGTTGTCATGACATACCTCGAGGTCCTCATTGTCGTGCATGAGTTGTCCCAGGATGTCCTGCAGGTCCTCTTCATCCTCACTGTCACAGCTGGACTCTGAGGACGAGGTCAGGTCCTCGAGGTCGGAGTCCTGCCGGAGATACTGCAGTTCCTGGATCTCCTGGTGGAGACGCTCGATCTCGCTCTGCTCCGTCTCGATCTTCTGCCGCAGCTCATCACCTAGGTAACACAGGAGTACATGGTCATCACCTGGGTAACACAGGAGTACATGGTCATCACCTAGGTAACACAGGAGTACATGGTCATCACCTAGGTAACACAAACATCATGCTATCAACCTGACGAGTCATCTGAACCCAGACCTCTGTCATGTCATGTTTCTACTTTAATACCTTAACTCCTGACTGCAGTTTTTTTCCTGGACTAACCCTCAGGTTCCAACTACATCACTCTGACCCCAGACCATCAAAGACTCTGACAATGACCCCCCCCCCCCCACCACCCCTTGCAAGTCTCAGACAGAGACCCTCTCCAAGACTTGGACCATCACCGCCGACTTCTCGAAGACTTGACTTCACTGACCCCCCACCAGGACTCACCTATGGCCAGGAGTTCCTCCTCCTCCATCTTCATAGCCTCCTCCTCCTCCATCATCCGCGCGGCCTCCTCGTCATCCATGCCCATCCACTCTACAACACAATGCCACATTTGTATGAATTTAGGATACTCAACAGGTTATGTATTCCGAACCATGTTCTGTTGTCTACTACCGGTATCATGTTCTCACAATAGGTCTCAATTGTTAAACATTCTTGTTTTACCAGACTGTGCTCACCTTCATCCACAACTTCCTCTTCCTCTTCCTCCTTGATGTTTTCATCAAACTTCACCTTCTTCTTCCCGTCTCCCAGCAACTCCTCCTCCAACTCCCGCAGCTCCACCGACTTCTTCACCAACTCCTCATCTTCCTCCTCTTCCTCCCTCCTGGACACCATCTGCTCCGCCCTGATCGGCAGGAGAGGGATGCTGGACACATGGATGTGAGGCTGGGCGGACAACTTCTTCCTCGCAGGCTTCTCCACCTTTATCTTCCTCACCTTCTCTTCTACTTCCTCCTTCTTATCTTCTTCTTTCCTCACTTTCTCCTTCACCACTTCCTCTTTCTTCACTTCCTGTTCGTTCGTGTCCGTAGCTTCTACTTGTTTATCTTCAGCACCAGATGACTCGGTAGTTTTATCCACTTCCTGTTCCACCTGAGATTGTAGTACACCCTCCCCTGCTGCCTGCTCTTCGGACTTCTCTTCTTTCTGAGATTCAGCCTCCTTCTCCGAGTCCGCTTTCCTGTGAACAGCGACATCACCTTCAGATGCTGCGTTGTCCACCTCTTCTTTATTCGATTCCTCATCTCCTTTCTCCGGCGCTGCTTCTTTCTCCGAGGTCTTCTTGGTCGCTGACTGTTTACTGGCTTCAGGTTTCTTCGGCCTCAGATCGAGTTCCTCTCCCTCGGGGAGATGCGAGGACAACTTCTTGTTCTCCAGGTCTTTCCTCCGTTTCTCCACATCGCCAGCCTTCTTGGCAAACTTGATCTGGGAGAGAAAACATTGCAGTGTATACTACACATCCATAAGACACTACTGCAACCAGTGTTCAAAATTACCGCTGGCCCTGGCCATTTATTCCGATGCTAAACGTGCTGAAAGGCCAGTAGAAATTCATTTTGTTTTGGTAAACATTTGTTATTTGTATCAATATTCAGGCCAGTAAGTTTTAAAGGTAAGTTTCTATCACTGACTGCAACACTTAGTGCTACAAACATTCCAGGACTCCTCCTGCCATGAGCTATGATATGAGTGAAATAATCTTGAAAGTGACTCTAAGCCCAAATTCAAACAAAATAGACCTTCCCTTTTCCCCCATTTGGTACCATACACACACTGCTATACTCACCTTCCTCTTCAGCTGAGTGACGACTCTCTGCACCTCCCCTCTCTCTACACCCCTCTCTTATCAAACTGCTACACTCACCTTCCTCTTGAGCTGAGTGACGACTCTCTGCACCTCCCAGAGCTGCTCCTCCTTGCTGGCATCGGTGACTCCGGAGTTGAGCTGTCGGTGCAGCAGGTTGAGGAGCGACTCCTGCTTGGCCAGCTCCTCCTCCAGCGCAGACGGGTTGTCTGGCAGCTCCAGCGACCACCGCGACGTCGCCGGCTTGAGCGGAGGCACGTACCTGACAGGAGCAGATAGAGACAGCATTGACACCGTGAATACAAATGGAAAACCTACAATTGGAGATTAACAGTCACTGGTTAATAAATGTACCTCTTGACGATGGTGTCGGCAAATAGCTGCTTGGAGTAGGTGAAGAGGATGTTGAGGACGCGGTGGCTGATCTGCATGGTGGGACTCAGGACAATTGACACGTTCTGCAGCGACATCTTGTTCTCCTTTTGCTGGAAACACAGAAATAAGTGTCACATGAAGAATAATTACACTTCTTTTTATTGAATTTATGCTTTACGTTGCAGCGGGAATTTTTCACCCATAGGCGACGAAAATTACACTTAACCCTCTCTCTGCTGGATTAGGCACAGGACTGGGTTTTTTTGCATCTCCAGTTGCCTTCAACATGAAGAGGGTTATTAAAGATAATTAGGTATCAAACAATAAATATCAGCCGTACTCCATTGATAAATATTGTTTCGTTTTACTGGTGAGTAAGTTATTGTTTTACATCTCAGTGTGTATCTTTCACCCATACATAATTGTTTTACAGTATTTCTCACAAGTCTCATGTGACATATGTACAGTGTTTACCACTATAATGTGACATGTGGACACTTCTTACCAGTTCAATGATATGTGACATATGTACAATCATCCAGGACAGGAGCAGTCTGTTACAGATCGGCAGCTCCTCGATGAGCTTCAGAAACTGTTCTACTCGCTTCCTCTCCGACTTGGTGACTGAAACAATGACCTCATTGACTGAAACATGCATTTGTACATTATATTGTGCATGTTTAGAAATGAGCTTGCCACGACCTTTCACGGGTGAGTATGATAACTCAGTAATGTCATAGAATTAACGAATGAACAAAGATGTCGCTAATAAAAAAATTAATTAAATAAATATAATAATACAAATTTAAATAATAATAATAATAATAATAATAATAATAATAATAATAATAATAATAACAATAATAATGTAATAATAATAATAACAATGTAATAACAACAATAATAATAATAATAATAATAATAATAACAATAATAATGTACTTGTATAGCACTTAATATCCACAAAGGTTAAGAAAACATGAACCTATTGGGCCAAATACTAAATTGATAAATTAGTGTAATACACAGTAGAATATTAATTATTTTTGAAAGTAAACAGTTGACACAACATGACCTCTACTTACTGGAAGCTTCTTCAAAGCTGGGCATGAGCTCAGTGGAGAGGACGGGCTCGGGCAGGTCTCGGAGGAACTGTTTGAGCAGGCTGGCCACCACGTTAGGCTCGTGCTCCTCCAGACAGGCGGGCTCTCCGCGGTTGTAGCAGTCCTTGAGGTGCTGCACCTTGGACTTGACGCCAGAGATACGGTAGATGCCCTCGCACGCCAGCCCTGCAGCAGAGAGCGTCCGCGTGACAAGTGAAGTGTGAGCAGACAGAATGAGAAGAGAGAGTGTGTGTGCAGGAGCGTAGCTGCCTATTAGCAGATGCATAGATGCTTCCACATCAATATCCTAGCTAACGTTATTTTTTAAACAAAACATATAAGCATAGTACAGTTACAGTACTACGCGCCTGGTGTGAGTGACAAGAGAGTGTATGAGAAGAGAGAGTGAGAAGAGAGAGTGAGAAGAGAGAGTGAGAAGAGAGTGAGAGAAGATAGTGAGAGAAGAGAGAGTGAGAAGAGAGTGTATGAGAAGAGAGAGTGAGAGAAGAGAGAGTGAGAAGAGAGTGAGAGAAGAAAGTAATAGAGAGTGAGAAAGTGAGAGAAGAGAGAGTGAGAAGAGAGAGTGAGAGAAGAGAGTGAGAAGAGAGTGAGAAGAGAGAGTGAGAGAAGAGAGAGAAGAAATTGAGAAGAGAGTGAGAGAAGAGAAAGTGAGAGAAGAGAGAGTGAGAAGAGAAAGTGAGAGGAGAGAGTGAGAGAAGAAAGTGAGAGAAGAAAGAGTGAGAGAAGAAAGAGTGAGAGAAGAGAGTGAGAGAAGAGAAAGTGAGAGAAGAGAGAGTGAGAAGAGAGTGAGAGAAGAAAGAGTGAGAGAAGAAAGAGTGAGAGAAGAGAGAGTGAGAAGTGTCCCGTCCTTACCGTACTCCTCGATGTAGTCGATGCACTCCCTGAAGATGGCCGGCAGTTGGACGCCGTCGTGGGATTGGTTCCTTTCCACCGCCAGTGCCAGAGGAACTCCAAATATAGGCTTGTCGTACTCATCTAACAACACAGCATCACATAGTATCAGTACAAGCATCCATGAGAATAAGTACTAGTAACTGTTAAAGGCACATCACAGTTGATAGACCTGGATAATGGACAAACGAATTTACACAACTATAATATACACAACTTCTCAGTCAAGTTTAGCACTGATAACATTTGAAATCTTGAAACTAAAGTTAGTCACCATTCATAATAACTACTACTTTACGAGATGTATGAATGACGTGTCGTCTCCATGACAACAGCTACATACTCGGCACCATGACGGCAGGAACTTCATGGTGGCCGTGTTTGCTCTTCTTCTTCTCCTTAGCCTTGTGCTTCCTTCCTTCCTTTTCTTCCTTCTTCTTATCCTCTTTCTTTGCCTCTCTATCATGGTGTTTATCCTTCCTTTCTTCCTAAGATAAGAACATGTATCTATCAGTATATGTATCAATATGATACAGCGATAGAAACTAACTTTAAAACTTACTAGCACCAATAGTCATACAAATAATAAATGTTATGAATTTCTACCAGTCCTTAGGATACCTTTAGCATTGGGAGAAATGGCCGGGCTAATGGACTAGTGTTAATTTCGATCCCTGATTATTTATATTCAAGAGAGAAATATATAATGAACATAAAGTTGTGAATGGCACTACTGACATAGATCCACATTCTAGTCAATCATGAAAGTATTACATGCTGACTAAAGAAAGGAACAGAAGACATGTTGATCTTTCCAGAGCATAAAATAATCAAACTGTATTGATGGTCATACAGTGCTCCCTCGATATAACGCTGAAATTGGGGTCAATGACATGCCACCTGCGTTATAATACCCACGTTATATCAACGAATATAATTGGTGAAAAAAAAATGTTGTTTTATATTTTTTTAAATGGGGTCCACGTTGGACCCTGCGTTGTATCCGAATCCGCGGTGCATTAAAGGGCGTTATATCGAGGGAGCACTGTATTACATTATCTACAAAAGTCGTAAGGCTGGTTTAGTATGTGAAACATTATTAAGAATAAACATTAGGAGTGTGGAAGGAATTGTTCACTAACTGGTTTCTCCTTCTTTGGAAAAATGTCCTTCCTTGCTGGAAACTTGAAGCCAGCCTTCGGCTTCTTCACCTTGGTTGGACTTCTACAGGAGAAAACAGCATCAATTAGTACATGGTGTTATAAGAAGCTAAGTATCACATACGGTACCGGTATATGCCATTCCAGTTATATGACCAATAATTGGTGAGTGCATCAGTTGTAAACAAAGCTAAAGACAAAATGTGAGCATTGGAATATTAGTAGTGAGTGTGATGTACTCAACAGTGAGCAGAATGTGTTGTGAACATGTTGATAGATGTAATCATGTCAATGTACTCAGTTTGCATATTGTTACACACAGTCACACACATTGCCGGATACACTGTCACATTGTCATAAATTGTGACACATATTTCCACACACTGTTATAACACACTGTCAGTCTGTCACACAAATGGCCACACACATTGCCACACTGTCACAAACATTGCCACACACATTGGTACACACTGTGACACATATTGACACACACTGTGACACAAGAATTACTGCCAATTCCACAGCATAAGTTTCTATATACGGTACATCTAAGTATGTGACTATATAACCATTACTGACTTGACATCGTCGAGGGTCAGCATCTCTTCCTCCGAGTCTTCCTCCTCAAACATCATGTAGCCCTTCTCCTTCTTCTCCTTCTTCCCATCCTTCTTCTTCCCCAGACCATCCTTCCTTTTGCTCAGCACATGATCTTCCTCCGACACTGAGCACACCAAGCAAGACGTGGTCAGTTAAAGCACATGGTCAGTTAAAGCACGGGCAACACATGAATTAACTGTCACCACCGTCATATTCTCCGACATTCATCTCTATTTCGAGATTAATAAAAAGCACTGTTATAGTACAATTTTACACCAGTTTCCCGAGTTCCCAGGGTCAGAATTCGGTCAGTCAACCCAAATGGTGAGACGGTACTTGTTGATCTGACCATTCATTATAAATATCATTTAAATTTTGCATTCTCATGCTTGTAATACATACTGAGCACCACAAGAAAGTGAGCACCACAAGAAAGACTTAGTCCTTTAGAGTACAGTCAACACAGAAATATGTGTCATAGTAGAGATGCTCCCCAAATACCAGCATCGGTGCAGAATGTTTATACATCTTAGGAGTAGGGGTGACTATCGAGGCCAATTCTACTATTGCAATAGTATTGCGATAGTTGAAAACACTATTGCGATAGTATTGCAATAGTTGTCCTACTATTGCGATACTATTGCGATAGTTTGTTTTGAAAATAGGTCTTTTGAAAATGGCTAATTATTTGTAATATAGTGGCTACTGTACAAATAACTGGGATTTATTGAATAAAATGCAAGAGAATAGAGCGTTGTTATCATTAGATTTAATCCTAAAATCAAAATCTTGTTAAACAATCATTTCTCTGAAGCCCATTTTCATTAAACTTTGTGAAATTCCTGAAATACCCGCTCTGCTCGAGGGTTTTCAACGAATTTGTTCTTAATGTTTGAAAATAGTAAACTATCGACACTATCGATAGTTAATGGTACTATCGATGGAAATAATCGATAATTCAACTTGCCATCGATGTATTGCTATCGGGCCACTCACTATCGCGATAGTTCGATGCATCGTTACACCCCTAATACCATGTATACTTGGTATAGGTAAAATTCATGTTAATCTGGGCTATTTCACCTGTGAATAATACCTGTCCCAGGCAGGCGGACAATCCTTGTTATCGAGGCCTGCAGCAATATGTGCGTCATTTGACTGAGAGTTGGTTCTGTATCATGTATAGACAGTGGTAGAAATTGACACTAGTAGCTTAAACATGCTGAGACGCAAATGGGTGAAAGATTCCCGCAGCGACGTTAAACTCCATATTCACTCACTCACGCTGAGACGTCAACTGGTCAAAATATTTAACTATAATTATCAAATGTTACAGATTTGACCTCCAGTAACATTGGGCCTATTAGTATTACTATGGAGAATGACCTCCCTTACTATTTTCTTAATTTCAAACATTGTACAAATTAGTACAATAATTTGCAAACATCAAATACTATTATTAGGTACTTATCAATTTCATGTTAGATTGACCCCGTCATTGTGACTGTTGTAGCGATAATGCTTTCCAATGCTACCCGGACATGAACAGGGTCGAGATTTCAGGATGAGCTAGCCACACAGATCAAGACTTGATAAGTGGTCAACAGATCCAACTAAACTGCTAAACTTTAACTTAGTGGCATGAGTCAATCTATCTAATGTGTGCTTAACATGTTGAGTGCAACTACAGTTTTATCTGTACTCGATGGCATGCCAGCCTTATTTACATAGCTTACAGGAGATAGTTGTTGTGCCTTCACTCTACACTACAACACTTCCGGGTTTTCATGCACGACTGCATCGGTGCATAACTTCAGCTGTTGACATCTGTCAACAGCTAAGCAGACGACACGAATCAATGAATGTAAACACATGAACATGTCAGATACGTACATTACTCTTCTTTCCCGACCAGTGCATGTACGCTTCTCTGTGCGTTTCTGTGTTATTTAGGTAGACATCTGTGAATTTTAGTGGGGGATGATTTGCAGGAGGAGCCGGACTTGGTCTCGGCGGAGAGACATCGCGCCTCACTCTCAGAAAGCCGCCATGTTGCTCGTCAATGTTCACCTTCCTTGCTGACATGCCAGCAAGATAACTGTCGTCCAACATGCGCACAGCATTTGTGCTGGAGATTTGATACAAAGTCAGAATTAACAGAAACAGTAACATGCAATCATTGTTTTGGTGCGCCATCTTTGATCTTGTATCAGCTACGCAGCAACATTTCGTGCGCATTTCATTGGTCGAAAGTTGATTAAAGGCCTACTGCATGCAGGTGTTGCACAAAACTATAGAAACGATAGAAACATATTGATTTGTGCCAAGGCCATGTGCAGGTAGCATATGTCCATGGATAAATTAAAACAAATAATACAGACTACCGAAAATCCTAGCAAGCATGTTTCTAGGCCAATGTATCAAAACATGGGCCTATATTTTGTATTATGATATTGACAAAACCGTAGATATGCTGTTCTATATTGTGGCATATCAACATATTATATCACTACCTGAATGCCTCTGTATTCCGATATTGGTACCTGGTTCGTTTGAGTTCGAGGGCCATGGGCTCCCAGTCTATTTTGTATGCACACCGTTGCACAGTCTGCCACTGAGGGTACATTTTGTACCCCAATCGAAAATATTGCATATACATGTATATTTATTTATGTAGGCCCTATACTATAGATCAAATCAAATAATATTTGGCCATGATGTTAACATAATTATGTGTATAGTGTGACGACTATATAAAAAGACAGAAAGAAATAACAATCCGATGAAAAGTTATCACAAAATATATACCTCTGGGGTCCGTTTGTACCCCTGTTGTACTGATGAGGGTTAAAACAATATACAAGTTATTTTGTTTACTTTAGTTTCCGTTAATGACTGTCTGTGACATGAAGTGATGCTAATTTTTGCTGCATGTTTAATTGTGTGTCCGTGTCGTGTTTCATATACTGCTGAACTCATTTCTATATAGCCTACCCACGAGCAAGAGCAGACCTAATTTAACAGCTTTAATTGGAAAGTTCAACCTATAGATTCTCCTTATAGGCTTCATGGCCTTCTGATTATAAATTCTGTGAAGGAGACCATCTCTCGACCAGATATATATACCAGGTTATAATTATGTCTATCACGGCACTAGCTCAGTAGGCCTAGTCCTCGTCAAAGAAACTAACTATATATCTAGAGGCATGTTTTCTTTAGATTATGTTTTTTTCAACTGGGACTCTCTTCCTCTAATGAAACATAACACGTATTTTCTGCAAGCATATTCTACTGTATACAAAGGGCCCTTATTGTTTCCAACTTTTTGGATAACAACAATAATAAAATGATTGTCTCTAGGCTTACTAATTACGCCATTGTCAACATAAACTAATAAAAATGCTGATCGAAAGATATGATAATTATATGATTTGACTCAAAGTATTTACAAATCTATTCTTCTTGATCTTCTTCTTCTGTTTCTTCTTCTTCTTATTATTCCTTCTTATTATTAATCCCTTTCTTCTCTTTCTGCTTAATTCTTCTTCTGTTTCTTCTTGTGCTTATTTGTGCTAGGTATCGAAGAGAACCCGGCGCAGTCAGAAGGATGACACTTATTATTTAAAGGATTTCTTCGGTGCCAGAACAAGTTGCTTCTAATCAATTATATATGTTGAAAATAGATATATAAAACG